>KN481106.1:24987-42119 GCA_000787095.1 Periophthalmodon schlosseri
ACTCTTTCTTCTATGTGATATCTATAAGTAATAAGTATTCTGTGTCATTGCGCAGTGTTATCTGACCTTTGGGAGTGTGCAGCTTGTGTCCTGTGGCCTCACACCAGCCTGTGGGGTGGATGTCGGATGAATTAGCATTCACCCAGAAGTCATGGCAGTCTGAGTAGCCGTCAAAGTGGAGCCGGAGCCGGTACCCACACACCTGAGGTAAACACAACACAGTGTGAGTCACTTCTCCACAGAACACTGCTGCTACAGGAGATACCACTCACCTCAGCCACAGTCAGGACAAAGTACATGGACGGATGCTGTGGGTCGATGCCTTCCAGCTTCATGCCCTGTTTGAAGCCGTTTTTCACAGTGGGAACCTTCTGAGACTGGAAAGAACAAATAATGAATGACAGTGGTTTTAAAGGTTGGTGCTCAATACAGCACCAATTACACCTGATTAACAGCCTTCTTTACTTCTTAAAGTGCATCTGACAGGTTTTCATATTTTTCTGGGATTGTACCTATGGTAAATATTTATTATAGTTTTACATCACATGTCATTATTTTAGCATGTCAGTCATCAAATGAGTCGACAGGCAAAGCTCTCAATTTACAGGTCAATCTAAGTTCCTACCCTCACTTATAGTCATGAGCTTTGGCTAATGACCAAAAGAATAATATCGCGGATACAAGCGGTCGAAATGAGTTTCCTCCACAGGGTGGGTGGACGTTCCCTTAGAGATAGGGTGAGGGGCTCAGTCACAACGGAGGAGCTTGGAGTAGAGCCACTGCTCCTCCACATTGAAAGGAGCCAGCTGAGGTGGCTTGGGCATCTGTTCTGGATGCTTCCTGGACAGCTCCTTAGGGAGGTGTTCCAGTCATATCGCACCGGAGGGAAGACCCAGACACGCTAGAGGGACTATGTCTTTCAGCTGGCCTGGAGGAAACGTCTGAGGTGAGGGAAGTCTGGGATTCCCTGCTTAGACTGCTGCCCCCTCGACCCGGCCCCGGATAAGCGGAAGAAAATGGATCAAGTTTTACATCAGTTAAGTGACAGTTTGTGGAGAAAAAAAGTGCAAAAAACAGGAAGTAGCAGTTTTAAAATTATAAAACAGAATACCGCTAACCGCATCAACACCGAAAATTCCATTAAAAATGCAGAGACAATTTACCCACAAGGAAGGCATTTTTGTGATAGACAAAATAAAGGAGTTGTCATCTATAGACATCTATAGACAAGTTTTGCCCTTTGTTAAAATTATGGTTGCTAGGTAACAGAACTGGAATTAGCTCTATGTACGTATCTGCTGCCCGTGTTAAACCAGGAAGTAAACTTATAAACCTAACCAGAACAAAAAAAACAAATTCTAAAAGACAAAACTAGGCAATTTTTTTTTATAAAAACATAAATATAATGACATTAACTATGTTTTGATGAAAAAGTACTCTAACCTGTCATATTTACTTTAAAGGCTTATATACCAGCACATAATAATGACAACAAACCCCTGCTTACCTCACGCAACTAAAAGAACTAAATCTGCTTTTGATTTTAAAGCCAGATGCTCTTCCTGTTCTACATGAGTGCAGTGGGTGATGGAGGTGATGTGCCTCTCCCTTACAAAATTATTAAAATAATGAAATAATGAATAGCCCACTGTTAATGTCAAGTCAATATTCATGATTATAGAAGTCACATTAAGTGTTAACAACTGTTATCTGTAACACGCAATATCATTCATTTTCACATGATCTTTGAATTTTGGGTAGAACATTTTCAATTTAAAGGCAAGAGTGAACACAGATTTTAGGATTTCACTATGTTTTATGCAATAATTCTGCATAAAATGTTTAATCTCACAAAAACAGCAAAACTCAAATTAAAAATTGTAACATGTATTTAATGTCTGTCTAGTTGCACATTTGGAATATACCAAAAGAATACCTCATGGAATAGCTTGGTGGGTGCAGCGATAGATTTGGTTTCCTCCAGATACTGAGCCCACATCCACAGCTCTGTTTTATTGTCACCACCTTCACGAAAACATCAAATTCATCACTTTTTACTTTCAACAGAACAAAACACATTATTCGGGCTTACCTCCTCGGATAAGTCTGCAGTCAGACTTAGAGTCATCCATTTTCTCATCCTGGCATAGATGTAAAGCAAAGTAATGTAAATTAAAAAAAGATAAACTGATACTTTGCAGCTGATGTCATCAACATTCCCTGGGAAGGGGGAATGTTGATGACATCAAATCTTAACACGACCTTAAAGAACTGATTTAGCTGAAACTACAACAGATGCTGCTAAACAGGTCCCTCTCAAATAACATAGCTAATAACAAGCTTGCTAGCATTAGCTAACACTATTTCAGCTAGTCATTGTCACCTTTTTTGTTGAAAATAAAACCTAAATGGGACCATGAACGCTCATATTGATCACAGGCTGTCAAAAATGTGTTAAATCCATTCTGTATTTTTTCTTGAGTTTTTAGACCATCTAAAACTTATCAAGCTGCGTTTACTAATCTGTACATTGTGTCAAGATGAAAACTGCTGAATATTACTCCATAGACATAGACGAAGAACCCCCCAGCGTGATGTCACTACAAAGTATCAATTCCTAACATGAAATGATGTATGTAATATGTGAATATGTCATTAAAATCATGTTCAACCGTTCCCTCTAAGTCGGAGTCCTCATCAGATGGACTGAGGTACTCTTTTCTTTTCCTTTTCCTCATTGGTTTGAGATGGTCGGCATTTAGTGAGACCCTCCCTCCTGCAGGTACCTTCTCCACCACAATAGTCCTCCTGCGACAAAGGATTAATATTTATAAATCTATTATAAAACAACTTAACAATCAAATATAATACAACATTAAGTGCTAAGAATCTAAAGGGCGTTAGCGACCATTTGGTCATTTTGGAAATGAGCCAAAACATTTCACAGCAAATCAGAAAAACAAACAAATACCTAGGCCTAAAAGTAAAAATACAGATAGGAAACCACTTTATGTATAGTGTTTAGTATAGTATATATTTTTGTTTATTTATTTATTTTTGTACTTATTTTTATGCTTTTTTGTATTTTTCTGGTGGGGAGTTTATACAATTATTTGTAAAGCTTGTTTAACTTTTTTTTTTTTCAAAATAAGAATGACACCCTTCAGACTCTCTACCCTCAGTATGTTGGAGTTCTGAGTGGCCTCTACAGTACTTGTCTGTGATTGGGTCCCTGCGGAGTTCATCCCCAAAGCTCCTCTGTGCGGCTTTGGGTACATGGTTATGAAGTGGCACTCCGGTCGGAACATCAGCTTTGATCTGGATGGCAGGTTTAGTCGGGGCCTCAGCTTTAGTCGGTACTTCAGCTTTGGTCTGGACCACGGTTTTGCTCTGGACCTCAGCTTTGGTATGGACTGCGGGTTTAGTTGAAGAATCAGTTTTGATGTGGACCTCAGCTTTGGTGTGGACCTCAGCTTTGGTCTGAACTTCTGGTCTGTTTTGGACCTCGGGTTTGGTCTGGACCTCAGCTTTGGTCTGGACCTTGGCTTTGGTCTGGACCTCAGCTTTGGTCTGGACCTTGGCTTTGGTCTGGACCTCAGCTTTGGTCTGGACCTCTGGTCTGTTCTGGACCTCAGTTTTGGTCTGGACCTCAGCTTTGGTCTGGACCTCGGCTTTGGTCTGGACCTCTGGTCTGTTCTGGACTGGTCTCTCTGGCTCCACGACTGGAGGCCTCACAGTGACAATAGGAGCTGACACATCTGGGAAAGAGAAACACAATATCTTTATTCAAGATGAATGGATTTGGACAGAAGACTTAAGCAGGTTCGTCATTAATGTCTTGCTGCTTGGATTATTACCCCTATTATTACATCCAAATCATTCAAAGTAATGACAGTAGCTCTTATGGCCTCCGGAGCACTGTGGAGGAGACAGACTGGGTTCATTCCATTGAGAGTCTTTTTTTTACCGGATGGCCCAGCCCTCCACAAGCTTTTCCCTTAATAAATGTTACTAATGCCGTGATCATGTGATCTCACAATTGTAGATTTGAAAGACTGTGGTCGCAACAGTACAGTTGGACCCAAAAGTTTTTACGTCACTGTGGCTAATAATCTATGTACAATTTTGCGACAGACTGTTTTTTTTATGCTTTTTATGTAACTTAATCAGATATACCTAATTTGAAATGTTTAATACAGTTTGTTTCATAAATACAATAGGAATGCTCCAAGCATTCTGTTTATATATTGATAAAGATTTCTTCTATAAAAGTATGACAAGTCCAGCTCTGTGTGATGTACCTTTGTTTTCCACTGAGGCCTTGTCTGAGTCAGTAGATTTCCCAGAGATCCCTGCTGCTGCTGGCTCAGGGGTGGTGCTAGTGCTTCCTGTGCTCCCTGGAGTGATCAGTGTGCTTAGTGTTCCTACGTCACTGACACAAAACTGTAAGAACAAAACACAGCATTTCAGACAGCTTCTTTGGAAAATACTATCTTCCTGTCATTTTACAACTAGGGTTGCAAGTAACAATTATTTTAGAAGATGACAAGTGATTATTTTGTCAATGAGTCAACTAGTCAATTAAAAAAGGTTGAAATATGGTAACGAAATATCGTGAATAAAGTGTATTATTGGTGAAAATCTGAAATCGTTTATTCTTTTTTGACATTTTGATTTAATGTTACTGCTGTGTTTGTCTTTTGGCATCACAATTCATCACACGTCACAATTATTTTGAAAAATAATATTTAAAACCCCATGCTTTTAATGATTTCCCTGGTGAAATGAATGTTAAACAAAGAGTTAAGCAAAAAATGTTACAAAGTGTTTTACCTTAACTTCTACTAATAATGGTAGTTTGAAAAAACATAACATTGCATTTGGCTACTCTATCACTTCTTATTAAAAAACGTTAACGTGACCACTTTGAAAAAGAATCCGCATGACCCTGGTAATGCCCGGGGCCGGGTGAGCTCACCTTGAGGTTGGTGCTGGGCAGAATGGCCATGCCTTCTTTCCACTCCAGCACATGGACGATGCTACAGGCTCCTCCCACATGAGCCGTGAGGGTGGGGGGTGTGGCCTTGGTCCCATCTCCCAGGGTTACGGCCTGTGTCATCTCCACTTTCTGATGACTGGGAACAGGAGCTGAGAAGGGTTACAAAAAGATCTATTAAGTTAAGTAACAGTCACCTTACGTTGTGTCCCATCAATGCAATTCCACAATGATACCATTGATTGCATGCAGTATGAACAGTTTTACTAGAAATTTCAGAAAGCAGGCTATTTGTGTCTAACCTTCACAACTACAGTTGAAACCAGAAGTGTACATACACTATATAAAAAGACACATAAGTTGTTTTTTTTTTCTCACTGTCTGACATGAAATCAGACTGAGTTCATTTGAATCACACCTGTGGATGTACTTGAAGGCACACCTGAGCACACTGTTTCTTTGTGTAAAATCATGGGAAAGTCAAAAGAAATCAGCCAAGATATCAGGAAGAGAATTTTGGACTGCAAAAGACCTTGTGAAGATGCTGGCTGAAGCCTGTAAGAGTGTGTCATTATCCACAGTGAAACGAGTACTGTACCAACATGGGCTGAAAGGCCACTCTGCCAGGAAGAAGCCATTACTCCAAAAGAAACATAAAAAGTCAGTGCAGTTTGGAAATACACACAGGGACAAAGACCTTAATTTTTTGAGACATGTCCTGTGGTTTGATGAAACAAAAATTGAACTGTTTGGCCATAATAAGCATTGTTACGTTTGGAGGAAAAAGGGGGAACCTTGCAAGCCTGAGAACACTTGCAAGGTTCATATTTCATATTTCCAACTGTGAAATATGTGAAATAACTGTGTTTTGCTGCATGAGGGACTGGTGCACTTCACAAAATAGATGGCATCATGAGGAAAGAATATTATGTGGAAATACTGAAGCAACATCTCAAGATATCAGCTAGGAAGTTAAAGCTTAAAGCTTGGTCGCAAAAATCCACATGGACAATGACCCGAAGCATATTGCCAAACTGGTTACAAAGTGGCTTAAGGATAACAAAGTCAATGTTTTGGAGTGGCCCTGATCTTAATTCTACTGAAAATGTATGGTCAGGCCTGAAAAGGCATGTGCGAGCAAGCCGGCTTCAAATTTGGCTCAGTTACACCAGTTCTGTCAGGAGGAATGGGCCAAAATTCCTGCCAACTATTGTGAGAAGCGTGTGGAAGGATATCCAAAACATTTGCCCCAAGTTATACAGTTTAAAGGCAATGGTACCAAATACTAATGAAATGTATGTAAACATCTGACTTTGAAGAAAGTAATGAAAATTTGTCTAAAAAATCCTCTAATTTTTCTGGCATTTAGCAAATAGAAATAATTTTATTAATCCTAATTGACCTAAAACAAGAAAAGTTCAGTCTGATTTCATGTCAGACAGTGAGAAAAAAAAGTGGATGTGTCTTTTTATATAGTGTATGTAAACTTCTGGTCAACTGTAGATACCAGCATGTGGTGCCATCTGCTGAGCAGTCAGTTGCTTTTAAGCTCATACGTTATGGATGGATAACATACGTGATGAATGATCTGCAGTATTTAAAACCAGTAGGACATATCCTTATGATAATTATTGTGTAATAATGACTTCTCAGAAGTCTGGTTTTAAAAAGTTAAAAAGTCAAGCACAGACAGCTGAGTGGGATTCTAGTGGACCTCAAACATAGGGCAGATAGCATAGCTTTTCTGATATTGAATATTGATACTGAATGCAAAATCGACTGCCAAAATATTACTGAAGTCTTTATTATTTATTATTTTTCCCTTAATAAAGATTTATGAGAAAAAACATTCATTATTTTTGAAGATATAGTTTTGTATCTTTATTTACACATGGAAAGTCCTAATGCAAGTTAATTCTGAGAGCCTTGTACTTTTGCATATTTCATTCTAGGGACTTAAGATGCATGAAAAAAACAATGAGGCTATGGCAAAAGCCTTAGCACACTTTTCCATTTATGGGTGGCTTTTTTTTAATTCAAGCCTCTTACAAATGAAGAACACTGTTGCTCTCTTCTGGCTGATAAAAAACACCGATTTATCACCAATTATAAAAACAAAGGGCAGAAATGATAACATCTATTAAGAGGCTTTGAAAAAGGTGGCTTGAACAATTTCCTTACTAAACTTTAAGGGTATGATTGACTTATTTCTATAGTAAAATTACACTTAGCTATGAGGCTCTGACATAATTTTGTAAATCCTGATTGTTGGGCTATAATGCCATATTCCTGATGCTGGTACCTGGGAGGAGGAGGGCGGTGGTGGTGTGGGGCTGGGCTCTGGGCTTGCTCTTGGCCACAGTGTCAGTGCCACAGAGCAGGATGGTTTCAGAGGAGGAGGGCCCTACAGTAGGAGGAGCAGGGGGAGGGTCCATGGGGGAGTGCTCCAGCTCTGTGGGAGGAGCCTCTGAGTTCATTTTGGCACTCATGACCACTTCACTGTCCCTCACTCCGGAGCGCTGGAAACACAAGTGGAATGATTAACAGTGGACTTTGACAAACCAAATATTTAGGCTGTAAACAGTATTTCTTTGTCAATTGTATGTTGTGGTACAAACCTGAAGCTGACACAATTATAAGATTTTCCATATTCCCCAGATTACCCATGCCAGTCTGGCCTTTTGCACAGTGTAACTTTTCTGGTGGAGGCGCGCCACCTGCTTGTCTCAGTGGAGATGTTATAGCTTTGCCTGGAATGTCACACAATATGGCATTAAACATTTCCTCCAGGCAAAGTAACAGGTCAGGTGTGGCAAGGATTCATGTTCACTAAAGTATTTCTGAGCAAAAAAACTCCTATAATATAATAGGCAAGTTTAATGCCATACTGTGGAACATTCTAGGTAAAGCAAAACATCCACAAAGACAGGCAGTTGGCAGACCCTCCATCAGAAAAGTTACATAGTGCACCTTTGACATAACATTCAAAAGAAAACTTAATAGTGAAATTACTAAGCGGATACTGACATCTGTTATAGAATCTGTGTCAGTTGTAATGATACATGAAATGACGTTTCAGTACATCCTCACAAACAATTCTAAATAAAAATGAAAAACTATCTCAAAACCACATACTGTATTGCAAATGTGGGTAGTACTCATTACAAGTAGTAGCCTACTCGTAACTCAAATACATTTACTAGAGTAGTTTTTTAATTACTTTAATTACTTAATATTCGTTCCCCAATTGGAGTAATATACTGTACATGTAACAGTACTCTTACTTGAGTAAAAGTTTTGGTTCCTCTTCCCACTGTGAGTAAGTCTACAAGTGAAAAAGCTTTATGTTGACAATATAGAGTGATTTGAACATTTGTGTTTCTTGGGCTGCTCCTTCAGATATGATTTAATTTGTCTAATTTTTAAAAATACCAGATTTTAGGCTTTATTGTTTTCCCCTATCAATATCAGTAAATTACTTGAGCGTCAACTACTCTTCTTACTTAGTTTGCACTTCTATTATTAAGCCTACCATATTTTCGTCTATTATTATTTTGAAGTAACAGTACTCGAGTACTTTTGGCTACTCTTCTCATCTCTGCAGTATATCCATAATTCACATAGACTTAGGCTTTTATAACTCACAGAAAATAGATCAAAAGATAATAGTTTGACTGCAAATACTGTAATCTGGTTAAATTAAATTTTAAACAGCTTGTAGCATATCACTAACAAGCTTAATCAAAGTTAGTGGCCATTCATGATTTGTAATATGGAATAATATGAAGCAACAAGAAAAAAACAAAAGAAAAAAACAATACAATACAACCAAAGCAATTTTAATTTAATAACCATGACCCCGAATGACTTAACAGCACCTTCTATTAATAAAAAACACGATGAAGCAACATTTATCTTAAGAAAAGCAATTCGGTTAAAATGGCGGAGGATGTGACACAACGTTGAGCCAACAAAATGTGTAAAAGGCAGTGAAATACTCGGTTTTTCCCTGATAAATTTACCCTGTCACCCGCCCGGCTTACGTCTACAAAACCGGTCCCATTTTGGATGAATTATTTAGTTATACAGAGATTTATTATCCCTTAAAAACCGACCTAAGCTAATAATAGTTAAGTCAATTAAGCGCCTGCCATTACCAGTTATACATTTGAACGTGAAAAGCTTACAATTTGATTTTCAGAACGTCGATAATAGGTTTTAACGACGGAAAATTAACTGTCGGCTTTGAGGAGGTTTTGGCTTAAAGGCTCGTGAATTGGAAACCATTCTCCGAGAAGATTAATGTGAAAATAAATCGTATTTCGAGCAGGTTTTGGACTGAAATTTGGGCTTACCATCTCTGATCTCCTGCAGCTCCGGAGCTCCCACTGCGCATGCGCGGAACAAACGTACTCTAAAGCTGTATTTGCACAATCCACAACAAAAATCATCAAATCCAGGTTTATGACTCACGACACCTTCCACGTTACCCCATAAGATCTATGAACATTATACTAGGTTTGCACGTGCTAAAATAAGTCCCAGTTTTCAGTACAAACTCAAAACTTAATGAAGTTGGGAGTTTTGTATAATTAGCTGGATTTAGGTCATGTTGATACCGCAGTAAAAAAAGTAAGCAAGTCACACAATTTCCTTTAAGACATTTTATTTATACATACAATAAAAAACATCTGGTCTGGACCTGTAAGCATGAAAATGCTATATTTCACAGATGACGTGAAAGGGTATTTTAGGTAATCCCACGGGAATGCGGCCTTTAAGTCCAAAGCAGCTCCCCAAAATGTAAAGCTCTAGCATGGCAAATTAAAAATATGCAACAAAGTCAAGCACTTAACTCAAAAGATGCTGTTATACTTGAGCAATATATGGAAAAAAACAAGCTCTTCTATTATCAGAGGGCTCATTGAAATGAAAACGCAAACAAAAGCATTTAGATGCTAAATCTACAACGAAAAAAAAAAAAAAAAAAAAAAAGAATAATGGGTCATTTGTGCCCAACGATCCAGTACATTGTTCAAATGTGAAGTACAAAACGCACACTTTAGCAAAGGATGCCTTGACTTTAAGAGGTTAGCAAGGAGGCACTCAATGCCATTACACTTGCCTGACAGGCCAAATCGAAATACTGCAAATATGTGGCAAAGCTCTATGAAAGCAAATTAATAATTTCACCAACTAAATTGATTAGAGCCATGACAATTCACTTGAATGTCGTGCCAAGCGCACCCTCAAGGCAAAGTTTGTTGAATTGGGAAGTGATACCTAGTTCAACAGCACAGCTTATATACAGCTTAAGAAAATAAAAAGGGAAACTGACACTAATCCTGAGAGGCTGATCTGGACCTAGACC
This sequence comes from Periophthalmodon schlosseri, assembly GCA_000787095.1. Taxonomy (NCBI): domain Eukaryota; kingdom Metazoa; phylum Chordata; class Actinopteri; order Gobiiformes; family Gobiidae; genus Periophthalmodon; species Periophthalmodon schlosseri. Next base: position 35,355 of record KN481106.1, read on the forward strand.
TAGACCTGGAGGGGGACTTGGATCTGGACTTTGAGCGCGAGGCTGAGTGCTTCTCTCTGGACTTGGACCTACGCTCGTCTTCCTGAGGTGATGGGGAGCGGGATGTGGACTTGGTGTGCTCCCCTTTCCCGTTCTCCATAGGAGAAACAGAGCGGCTGCGGGATTTCTTGTCTCCTGAGGGCTCCTTGGACCTGCTGCGAGAGTCTCGCTCAGACTTGACCTTGGAACGGCTCTTTGAGCGAGACTTGGACTTGCGCTCGGCTGAACCGGACCTGGACTTACGAGACCTGGAGCGGGACTTGGACTTGTTGGAGTGAGACCTGGACCTACGGGAGCGAGATTTACTTCCTGCAGACTTGGAGCGGGACTTCCTGCCAGATTTAGAGCGAGAATGATGGCGCCTCTTGTTGCTACGGGAACGAGATCTGTAAATAAAAAATATTGAAAATAGCCTCCAATTTTACTCTAAATACTGAATATTCAGACATGTTGGTCTAATCCTTCACCAACTCTTTCCACAGGTTAATTTATAAACTGTAAGTGCATTTATTAGGAGCTTACCTGGAGTGAGACCTGGAGCGGCTCCTGGACCTCGACCTGGACCTGCTGCGAGAGCGGCGGCGACTGCGAGACCTGAGGACAATACACCAGTCAAACACAAACAAAACAAAGCAGACTACAGTCCCAGAGGTTGCGGAGGACCCACCTGGAGCGGCTGCCCGAGTAAGACCTTCTCCTCTTGGGGCGGTCCTCCACTAGGCGGATCTTCCTGCCATTGATGTCCGTGCCGTCCAGTTTGTCCAGGGCCCTCTTCATGTCTGAGTAACTCCTGAACTCAATCACTCCCTCGTTGGTGCGTTCCTTGTGGGCATCTGCATAGGTCACCTCGCCTGCCTGTCGCATAAAGTCCTAAACAAAAACGAAAGACTTTAGTAAACAATAATAAACACAAGTACAAAACTGACCCAATACAGACCAATTGAAGTAACTTGCCTTCAGGTCTTGCCAGCTGCAGCGGCTGGACAAGTTCTCCACAATGAGGCGATACTCAGTACGGACCGGGGGCCCATACTTGTCCCTGCCAGAGCGACTCCGGCTGCTGCTGTATCCTCCTCCACCACCACCACCGCCTCCACCACCACCACTACCTTTAACAAAAGACCAACAGCAAGTCAGAACAGGAGAGGGACTGTAGTACACAGCAGTGGATCTTATCAACACCTGCCCACTAAAAACCAGCACGGAACCACACCGAAATAGCTACGTCCCATTTTCAAAAAAACTGGTTTGAGTAAAATATGCAACATTGCCGGAGGCTTTACATTTTTAATTATATTATTTGGTGTAGGTTTCTGCTATAAAGAACACCACTGCATCTGTTTCTGGCCATTCAAAGCTTGCCTTTACAAATCCACGTAAACAAATGGGCAGTGATGTTCTTTCAAGATTGCTGAATCCTGGAACACAAACAAAAAGGGGGCATCCACAACACTTAAGATCAGGAACATTTTGGAAAGTTTTAAAATGCTGCCCAATAAGGAATTCTAGGCTGCACATGTTACAGTTTTCACTTACAACTATTATTTGGACTGCAAGTTGTTTTACAAGAGCCGCTCCACTTATGTTTGATGTCAATATAGAAACCAATGGCAATCCTCACCATCGCCCCTGGACTATTGGCAAAAGGCTGCTGTCATCATGGCTTCCGGTTAGGTCAGCCAAGGATCAAGGGGGCAAAGGTCACACACACATTGTAAGGTGAAAGCCAAGGCCAAACGGGACAGGCAGTCATCTTAGCCAGTCATCTTTAGCCTCAATGGACTCAGCCTCAGCCCGCAACTGGACTCTTTCAAATTGAAACATCAAGGACTTTGTTAATGTTGAAAATATAGACCAGTAAAAGTAACACACACCACAACAACAGGTAGTCTAGCAGTCTAACTCTAATGCTGCTCTAGCTACGTTTTTGGAAGATGGGTGGACATTTTCATAAAGGAGTGGAGCAAATGTGAATGAAGTAAATAATGTAAAAAAATAAAATAAAAATAATAATAAAAATTAGTAAAATTTAAAATAAAAAGAGCAAAACAAAAAAGAGAGGATTGAAAGCATGATTTTTGTTTTATTTCTGTACTTTTAAACCTTGTGTTAAATACTATGTGTACAAACATTGAGTGGTTGGCTGGAATGAAAGAGTACAAAATCTAAACCTTCAATTTCTAAAATTTATTCTTACATTAGTCAAATTAGGTGTTGCTTCGATGTGAACTACCACCGTATATGCAGACATAATCCATCTATTAGATTCATAATCAAAAGAGGGTTGGTTCACAGAATCATTGTACTGCGTGTGCAGTCCACATCGACACCTCACCCCAGGGGGAAGGGGGAAAGAGGGTGACTTGTAATAGACTGCACTTACTGCGCCCACCACCCCAGTAACCCCCACCGTAGCCATCTCGGTCTCTACGCGGTCCACGGGCATGCTCCACAATCACCCGCTCCCCGCACAGCTCCTTCCCGTTCAGCTCATACACGGCATCGTCGGCGTCACGGTTGTCTTCAAACTCCACAAACCCATACCTGCAAACAAATACAAGCTCCGGTAAAACACTCAGTGGACAACGATGCGGGCTGACGAAGAACTGGCGTTAGCTAACCGATGCTAGCCAGGCCCGTTAGCCATTTGCTAACGAAGGAGATACAAAGCCGCCATGTTGGCCATGCGACACCAACCAAACAACAGACCACTGAAGTCGTACTAATTAATCCTCCAATACATCCAACATTTGATTCAATCTATATATTATTGTTTTTGTTTTTTTTACATTTACAACATCTACAGGGCAAACTACTTAAAACAAAAGGCCCACAGATAACATTTAACGTCGTTGACGCGAGACCAGCTAGTTTGGTCAACGCGTGTTCCCACTTTTCAACTATCTAAACTTACCCATTTTTCAGATCAATCTCCATGAGCTTTCCATATCCGCTGAAAAACCTCTGGATGTCTTTCTCGCGGACATGGTAGCTAAGTCTGCCGATGTAAACTCGAGGCATGGTTCGGTCCAAAGTTCTGGTGTGTAGCGCGGCCTGGACTCAAGCTGAACGCTGCTGCAAAAGTGCGACTCCGAGGAACAACGACGCATCTAACGAGCACTGGCGTAAAGGCAATCCACCAATCAGATACGAGTCTGTAGAGGCGTTTCCGGGTTGTTCGAAATAAAAGAACTGTCTGGTTCTTCTGAATAAAATAATCTATTTAGTTGTAAAAGCCAGGGTAGAACATTTGAAGTGAGAAAATATGTAATTATGAGTTGTGGGGTGCACAAAGGTTACAACAATAAAGAGGATTGTGGTATGAGGATGGGTCTAATATAAATACCTAAATACGGATTTCTAATAACAATTAAATTCCCAATGACAAGATGTTTGCCTAGTAAAATCTAAGGTGATGTAACTGTCTGACCTCAACACCTAACTAATGTTTACTGTGGAAAATTCCTGGTTAGGCATTGTTCTCGGGTTGTGGTAAAAAAAAAAAAAAAAAAAAAAAAAATCACTTCCTATTTTTAGCGACATTATAAAACATACGTTTTTTGTTTTTTTTTATTAATTGCTAAAGTAAAAGTGCTAATTTTTCATCTACCATGGATACTTTCACAAGAGTATCCTTACCTGTTTTCAGAAGTTAACAGTTTGCTTTATTCCAAGCAAGAGACAAAAGTGGAGAGAGTTGAATATTTTATTTTTGTAAAAATCTGATTTCAAAAGAACATCAGCCTGTTCTCCCCACTTCCCTTCACAAGAACCAGATTTTCAGTCTTATGATCTGCCTTCTTGCTTTATTTATTAGGAGGTGGCCTCAGAAAGTGACTTGTCTGCTCAGAAGTCAGTTATATCAATAAAGATTTTCAAATATGAGATGAATGTTTTTGATAATTGTACTGTAAAATGAAATCAAGAAAACTAATGTCCATCAATGTTACGCCAGCTTTCCTGTTATAGTGCATATAATCGGTGGGACTACACAGATACCATCAGTGCCCATTCTGTAATTTTAATTATCAAAGAGCCCTGTAAAAGGCTTCCTATGACATTTATTTAAAATGCTTTAATCCAATTTGATATTTAAACATTCTAGTTGTGTAAAGGCAAGTGGTGAGAAACTATTATAGTCAGCTTGCATGTACAATTCAGTTAATGAAATATTACAACATTTTGAGGAAAGATTGAAAAAAGATTCAAGCCATGTTCATGTGTATTTTTGCAGGTATCAAGAATCACAGCAAAATGAAAAAAAAAACCAAACAAAAACTAAGTGGTGCAGGGTTCATCAAATCAAATGCATCCAACATATCATCTGCATTTGTGCCTGAACCAGCTCTCCGCTTCAGATGCTCTCTCACTCCTGTCTGGTCAGGCCCCACCCGACACCAGCCAACCCCCACAGTCCCGTTCAGAGAGTCCTTGTAGCCAGCTCGACAGGCCACCACTGCTCCGCTCTGGGCTGGGGTCCCTTCTGTGGAAGGGGGGGATGTGCACAGAGCAGAGGGGCGGCCTGGAGGCACAGGGCTTTAGGTGGCTTTGGCCCGGAGCTGTGCCCTTTTGCCAGTGACGGCCTGGAAACCGGTCTTGATGCTGGCAACGGAGCAGCGGGAGTGGCACGTCTCGCACTGGAGGAAGTAGAGGCGCGTGTCCTTCTGTAGGATGGTCTCAGGTGAGCGACAGGTATGACACGTGACATACTCCTCTGTGGGGGGGAGAGAGGGGGGCAGGGTTAGATAGGAGCTGGGAGAAACTGAAGAGCCATTGATCAACTCTATAAAAGTATAATAGTAGTAGAGATAATAAGACTAATTCATTATTTTCAGAGGCCAAAGTCCCTTTACAATTTGGTGCATTATTCATTCACGCCACAGTCAGTGGTGGTAAGATACTACTGTAGCCACAGCTGCCCTGGGCAAACTGACAGAAGTGAGGCTGCCAATCTGTGCCATCGGCCCCTCCGACCACTAACACTCACACTCACACACACAAACACACAAGGCAATGTGGGTGAAATGTCTTGCATAAGGACACAACGTTTTTTTGCTAATGGTGCCCCACTGTGGCACCTGATATTCCCAGGGGTCTCTCATCCAAGTAGCCCAGGCCCAGACTCACTTAGCTTATAGTCATTGCTGTGGATATAATTAGGATGCTAAGAATGCGTTAGCGAAGTAAAACTGAAAACCATTTAAAATAAATTAGTTAAGTTTTCACATTTTTAGAGCAAGTCATGTATAGCAGCTTTAAATGAAGATCATAGTAATAATAACATAGTAATACTTGCACCTTATCTAATTTGCAGTAAAAGATTTTAACCACATTTGAGAAGTTACTCTCCAAATCCAAAAATATGAAATGTCTTCTCTATTCATCTTGGATATACATTTTACAATTGTGGAATGAATGAATATCAGCCCTACTTGCAGCATTTTACACTACATGTGACTACACTTACCTTGTGAAGAGATTGTTGGTCATACAATATTTGCAGATATGTAAATAGTGACCTCTGAGGTTGAATACATTTCGTTCAGATTGGTTCCAACCTCCCTTAGGATACTTACTAATATATCTTCTCAACACGTTTTCTATCTGTTTCTGTTGGAATCTGCCTTTGATAACAAGCTGGTTGTTTCCATCTATGGAACCACTGTTAAAGAATTTTAAAAAAATGCATATTAGCCCATTAACAATTCTTAGTACAAGTAGTATTAGCACAAACAAATTACCTTACCTTGTACCCAACTCAGCCAGAAGGAAAGCAAGAAGATGTTTGGGCTGACGATGCAACCTGGGAGAAGAAACAAAAACAGTTTAATGGCAGTGAATGGAGCACTTGGTTATTGACAGGACAGGAGTAGAGGACTTACAATTTGCAGATATCTGTGAAGTTGACAAAGGAGGTTTTCTTGGTTCCCACTCTAACGACCTGAGGAGGTTTCATCACAAACTTCCTCTTCTCTCCAGCCACCATGTCGGGGTTCTTCTCTCTCATGATGTTGAACACTCGATTCAACAGCTGTGAACCAGTAGTGTCAACAGTTTGGCAAAAAGGAATACCAACATAAGGGCAATAGATTGAACTATTTTATCTTGTACACAAAATCTAAATTTGTATATTGTCTATAGCGAAAAAAAAAAAATAATAATAATTGTTGAGTTAATTTCAACCAAGACATTTCAGCACATTTATATTGGACTGCAAAAATATAATCACTGATTGTCACTACACTAACCCTCCAAAACAGTTCATTTATAATACTTTACTGAAATTTTATGAACAGTAACTTAATCCAAACATTTAGACAAATTTTAGGTTTTAAATGTTTTTCTTTTTCGACTAAAAATAATGACCCCATGGACATAGCTGGTTAGCATCTGTTTTCTAAAATGTGACGATGTCACACTCCCAGATTTTCCTCTTAATAACACTACTAAATTCACAAATGTTTGTCTGATTATTTCTATCAGTGACTAGACTCTTGAACTGATGATATTACAACAAAAGTCTGCAATTTAATAATATCCATTTTAGCTGTTCACCATCTGTATTAAATATTATTGGCCTATAGAATGTTGTGATATCATCTGAAACCCAGCAATATATTTTTTCATTCACTTCAAATAATTGCTGTCCCAATACTAAAAAAACTCCATTTCTATACTAAGGAATAAACTCAATACTGATTCCAATACCACGATGATAATGAAACA
>KN481114.1:0-92725 GCA_000787095.1 Periophthalmodon schlosseri
ATAATAATAATAATAGTATTATTATTAATAATATCTTGGGCTTGACGAAAATGTATCCTTTAAAAAACATATCCTGGAATTATGGGGTCTAAAATCCAAATTTTTGTATTATTACAGTTTTATTACACAAATTATAGAAAAGAAATAGTGCAAGCAACCTTTCTTTCTGTACTGGATTATGGAGATGTGGTGTACATGCAGCTTCAGCCTCAACTTTGAAACCGTTTTACCCACTCTTTCATTCGACCCTTTGTTTCATTACAGGTGATGGATTTGAAACCCATCACTGTTTTCTCTATGGAAAAGTGGGTTGGCCATCACTGTCTGTTAGAAGAGAACAGCACTGTATGAAATGGATCTATAAGGGACTACTTCAAAAACTGCCAGAATACCTCACCTGCTTGTTAATCATTGATACCGGAACATTTAATACCAGATCACATAATTGTATAAGGACTAGCCACACCACAACAAGGGCTTCACAAAAATGAAATACACTTTCATTGAAATACACTACAAGGAAAAGCAAAACTGGATATGTTGGTGACACAATTGCAATTTAATAATCTGGTCTAATCCAATGAACTTTTATACACACACCTGCACCTGTTTTTAAGGTTTTATATGGACTTGTTTTGTTTGTTTTTCTGTTTGTATTGTATTTTAAACAGGGCGCCCATAAAAAAGAGAGCCCAAGTTCTCTCATTGGGTTCCCCTGTATGAATAAAGCTAAAGAAAGAAAAAAAAGAAACAAGTCTGCGATCAACCTTCATTTATATGGACCAAAGGCTTTCGAAAATTGATTGCACCCCAGTCTGTGATGAATTCTCTCAAAAAGAAAACTGTTCTGAATCCTGTTACATGGCTTTGATGCCACACCCAGAAAGAAAGCAAGTGATATACACGACCAGTCAAAAGTTTGGATACAGTTTTTCATTTATTTTTCTTCTTTATTTCCATGATTATTTACATTGTAGATTCTCACTGAAGGCATCAAAACTATGAATGAACATGTACGGAATGTAGCAAACAAAAAATACACTCAAAATAACTCTAAGCATTTAAAAAATAGCCACCCATTGCTTTCAACCTTGGTTTGCACTTTTGGTGTTCTTTGACCACATGGCAAAGCTGTGAAGTACAAATCATATAAAAACTATTTTGTTGAGTTATTGAACTGTTTTCTTTGATACATAATTCCATATATCTTGCATCATATATCTGATGTATTTTATATGTATAAAACATATAGAAAGTACAGGGGCCGCACTCCACACACAGCCAACCCAGCATTCACTAAATTGGCGCTAATGTGCTACTGGTCTCTGTGTCACTGCAACTTTGGGCTGTATATGTCACTATATACATGTATATGTCAACAGACAAAGTCAACACACATTGGAAGTGCTAGCGCTTCATCACCATGGCAACACTTTATACACTACAACATGGGTCCCTTTGACTTTTTTTCATCTGGATGACCTGAAGAGTCATTTGCCAGATTTCCCAGGTTGTGTCCGAATGTTCACACTATTCCCTAGTTAGGGCACTATTTAGAGGTCACGCCATTTTTAGTGGTGTCCGAATGTCCAGTTGGTTAAAAAGTAGTGCACTCAAAATTTCCCACAGTGCACCTTGAAAAGTACTGGATATCAGTGGTCACTAGACTGGTCAGTGTGGACCACAATGCATTTTTTTTATGGGCAGACCTGAAAAGGTATGTGTGAGCAAGGCGGCCTACAAACTTGGCTCAGTTACACCAGTTCTGTCAGGAGGAATGGGACAAAATTCCTGCCAACTATTGTGAGAAGCTTGTGGAAGGATATCCAAAACTTTTGACCCAGGTCATACAGTTTAAAGGCAATGGTTCCAAATACTAATGAGATGTATGTAAACATCTGACTTTGAAGAAAATAATGATTCCAAATACAATGAGATGTATGTAAACATCTGACTTTGAAGAAAATAATGAAAAAAAAATCCTTCTCTCATTATTCTGGCATTTAGCAAATAGACCTGGTTTTAATCCTGGTTTTAGTCCTGGTTTAGATCTGGTCTAGTCTAGTTCTGGTTTAGTTTCTTTTGTATTTCCGGTTTGTAGTCACTTATTAGAAACTGTATGTGATTTTTGTCTTTTATGCGTTTAAAATGATCCACAGATTGTACGTATACTTGTGATCCATCAACCATTTCACAGTTTTTTTTTTAAAGTGAGAACAAATGTTGAAAAAAGTCTTTAACATAAGTGTCTCCAGCTTTACATAAAAGGCTTGTACATGTTTTTCAATTAGAATTACAATAAATGTAGCTTTCTTACCATGTAGGAGCACTTTATTGACTGGAGAGCGCATGTCACAGACGGAGAAAACCAAGTGGGAAGAAGAAGTGTGCGTCGGAGAGCGTCTGAAGTGGCGTCCATAGCATCCTCTCGTCTCGCAATCACGTGACAAGAGGAGATTTTAAAGCACAAGTCATTTATCTAGATTCAACTAAATTTAAAATAATACATTAGTTTAATTGCATGTATGTGTGACTTATATCAGCGTATTATAGATATATTGTACAAGCAGCTCAGCTTAGGGTCATAATGAGACCACTGAGCGCTGTCCTCTTCTAATTATAACATGTTTTATTGTCCGAGAACCAACAGTAATGAGGATGCTTGGGAATGTGCTAAGGAAGTGAGGAAGAACTTCTATTTGTATTTGAATTTGTATTTTTTAAGATGGTAAAAATCAGGTACAGCGCCTTTAGGCAAGTGAACATCTTATTTTTACTGTTTTCAATTTTGAAATAGATGTTTAATGCCATACTGTGGAGCAGGCAAAGCAAGAACAAGCAGGAGACAGACCCTTCACCAGAAAAGTTACATAGTACACCTTTAAAATAAGTGAATGTACGTAAAGATTTTTCAATATGTTAAAAAAATAATAATAAATTCAACATGCACTAGTTTTATTTTGCTGCACAATGATGTAATACATTGTAATACAATCCAGGCATAAGCTTTTTTTTATCACAAATTTCTTGCTCTAAGTCCAAATGTTGACTTACTTCTCTTTATGTATTTTTTTTTCACCTCGAACTAGTTTTTATTTCCTTCTGCTGCATCCTTACAAACAAAGCCAACAGGTCCCACATACAACTCCTATGATTTAGTGGATTTGAAGGGGTCCCCGGTGGAGGCAGTGAGGCGTAGATTGTGCCCCCAGTTCAAGCTCAGCCTTCCCATATTCTATCATTTATCACTTCATTTTTCTCTTCTCTTTTGTTCCCACTCTTCATTATTTATTTCTGACCTTGCCCTGCAATGCGGAGCCTGCAAAATCCACTCTCTTTCAGCCATGCACCTTCTTTTTTCCTCTCTCTGTGACTTGGCTTTGCATTTCTTGATTTCAGTTTTATCCTATTATTTCTTGTCAGCGTAAATCTGTGTTTACAGCAGTGTGCACATGTACCTCTTGTTTATTGTTTTTTTTTTCTCTCCTTAGGTTTAAATCCCTATACTAAACGTACATTATGTAACTTTTCTGGCGCAAAATCTGGCATCTTGTGTCTCCATGGAGCTGCTACGGAAATCTTACACTTTATAGCAGTTTTCACAGACACATTACCATACGCCTCTTCTCCAGACATTTTCCTGGCCCGTTTGTGTGAACGCGTGCACCAACCTTGTACTTTCCGGATATTATACGGAAGTTGAGCTGAGTAGTGCACCTAGTCTGCATCAGGTGCACTATTCAGCTCAACAGGTGCGTCAACGCAAGACGCACATACAAAGACACAAAGGCGACTAGGATGAATTCTGACCATGGATCTATAATAAAAACTGGATAAGACACTCCCCCTTTGTCCTGGGATGAGATCGACTAGTGGCCGGTCCATAGGTACAGCAGCTCCCAGGAGCTTGGGCCTAGAAAGAACTCTCCCAAAGAGCGTAATGCATTTTTTAAAAATTCAAACTGCCCGTGTTCGGCTAACAGGGCATCCACAGGTTTCACAAAGGTCGGATTATGTAGGGATTCTATTTTCACAATATGAACGTTTAAAAATTTTAAACCCTCAAAGCGCCTAAAAATTAGCTTTTGTAAGATTTAGCCTAGCCCCGCTCTGAGCCCGTGCTAACTCTGCTCTAGCAGCTATTGCTCTGACTCTGACGTCACATGGTTGGAGGTGCTAGCCGGTATTGAGGAAGTAATGTGAAAGAGAAAATTATTTTTGTGACCATGCGCCAATGAGCACAGGGCATTGAAAACAATATGACGCCTTCTTGGATTCACCTTCCAGATTTTATTATACTTTGAGCTTCTGACCAACAAGTGGACAGATCGCGGCAGTGGAGCTGATGGTGCTGCCAACGCTGAACTCCACTGAGCAGTGCGTTATGTTGTGAACAAATCACATTATTTATATGTGTAGATATTTATTGCTAGATCGTGTACATTTGACTATTTAGCCTATTTTATAGGCTATTGATAGTTGTAACCAGTATCCTAATTTATTTTTCATTGCACCACCATGACAACAAAAGGTATTTGATCATTTCAATTTGATTTTATTTAATAGATCTGCCATGAAACCAGCTGCAATTCCCCCAAACTGTTTTTAATCATCCACTTTACACAGTGCTGATTGTGAATATGTACTGTAGGCCCTAGGTATAGCCTAGCTCACATCTAATACAGCCAACGCACAACCTACAAGCCCCACCCAGCATCATATAGAGCCAAATGCCAGTGGAGGTGCATGAACAGCCCAGGAGACGTGTGGGGAAACTCAGGCTAAACTTTCAACAGTAACTAGTGCTGCCGAGTCCAGGACAGACTATGGACTACTTGAAGCAGAATTCGAAGTGAGATAACAGGAGCGGGATAACAATAAATGAATGAAGATGTGCGATGGAACCAGTGCTGCACGGGAAGAGAAGGTGATCAGCGGCAGACGCACTGCCTCCGTGTGGAGCCCTCGGTCTCCACTGTCAGGATTCTGAGGACGTTAGCACAGTTTGATGGATTTGTCACTACCAGTGCATTGGAAACAACTCACTTTTACCTTTACCTTTAAATAAGGTCTTATAGGCTAATGGAGTTTAAATTTTAATCAAATGCCATATATGTTCAAAAAGCAGCAGTAACTCCTGCGCAAAGAGCTTACACCTGTATTTCCAACATAGGCAGCTGACCAGTTTCATACACATTTGCAGCCTTCCTACTTGTCATGATAAAAAAGAGCGTCAGCTAAATAACTTCATTTACATTTTCTCTGCCTCAAATTTGCGTATTATGGCAAAAACGCGAACAAATACCTCTGGGTCAGTGAATTTTCCACACGAAACAGAAGGCTACCTTCTTTTTATGCAGAGCCCTGCGTGTGGGGCGTGTGACGAAATAGGATTCTCTCTTGCTGTCTTCATTGATTGACCTCATCCATCCCATACCTGTATCTATCCTGTTGACACATGTATGAGATGGATGATGCTGTTGCAGTGCACGCGGCTCATTTACCCAGTTGTGTGAATCTGTATACGGCCTGCTATGGAGGCATGTGTGAGTTAAATTGGACATGATCCTACTGGATTTTCTGCACCTCGTCCTGTGGTGGTGTGTGAAAATAGCTTATGACATCAGACATATGTGTCTTTAATTTATTCAAACATAGTGTACTTTTAAAGTACTTTGGACCTTCCTTATTCTTCATATTTGTATATTTACAGTGTGACTAAAGGATACGTCAAAGCCATAGTTAGCAAGAACATTCACCCAAGAAAAATTGTAAATATAAAAGCAGCTACCAGTTGGTGAGGCAATTTGAGTTGCCTGGTGGATGTGTATGGACTTTAAAAACAAAGGAGCTTTTTGAGATCAGACTAAACTAAGCACTACGTAATATTTCTGTGTAGCATTTTTGCCAACCGCTTGTCTCCACGGAGATGTCATTGTTTTGAATGAAATAGTCAACATTACTGCATTAAATGTGTCAGTCTTGCATTTGTTCAATGTGTTTTTATTGCTCAGAAATACCTTGAAAACTGGCCTGAAGGTGTCGCCTGCCTAAATTAATTACATACTGTGGAACATTCTAGGCAGAGTAAGCAACCTTTTTAGGAGGTAGCAGCCCCTCCTCCAGAAAACTGCACCTTTACATGTGTGCAAAAGAAACAAAACAGATCAGATTTTTCATTTAATTATTTTTTTTCCAACATTATAACACGATTAGCTAAAAAGGTCAGTTGCGCATAATATTGCTCCTTTAATCTTTGCCAAACGCAGCTCTTTTCTTGTTGTTTCTACCACAACCATCCCACCAAAGTTTCTTATGGCTACCACCCACAGCACAAACATACCTCGGCACATGTCCACGAAGCATTCCGCCAAACCGGAGCCCAGGGGACCACTGGAGAGGGAGGTCCACGTGTTAGATGGATGTGAGTTTGAATCTGTGTGCATGTGTAGGTTTTCACAATCCTGTTTTAGCACATGATTAATGGTGTGCCTCCATACAACTGCTTGTGCGCAGCTCAGAGAAGAAACCGGTACAGTTACAGTCGATGAATCTGGGAAAATATGGTTGAATTATGGTTTTCTACAAAGCATTTACAGTGTAGAGTAAATACCCATGAAAACATTGTAATTTCAAGTGCCTTAAATAAACCATCGGACACACAGAAGAACCATATTTGTCTCACAATAGGGCAATTTCAAGTGGCCTAAAAATACAAAAAAAAAAACAAAAACAAAAACTATTTTAACAAGCCACAGTTGGAGTCTGTGTTGAAAAAAGTGGGTGAAATGTCAAGTTCCCCCACATAAATTTCAATATAACCTCATTAACGCTTGTCATGCCAAATATTAAACTTCGTTAATAAAAAGTACATAGCCACAAAATAACGGGCAATTAAAATCCAGCTTGAATGGAGAAAGTGCTGCAGATCCCTTGAATTACACTGAGTTCAATCAATACTTTGCGCGACTGTTCTCTTTGATAAGTCTCTGTTTCTTGTCATTTTAACACACGGCTCTGATCTCTCCCATCTGTTAGCCTCAGGAAAATGCAATTTGTTAGCAATCAATTGTTCATTTTGCGAGTGACACGGAATGAGATCAATGGAAGGTCATGGGTCACTGGTTGCTCTTAGGCGCTAGTAAGCAAGTTCGGCCCCCCTTCAGGTGAATCTGATTGGTCTTCAAATTGTATCACATAAAGATAAGTTAATTGTCTTATTCCTCATGCTAATTGAACACCAGCAGAGGGCTCCCCGACAAGTGAAATGCTTTTAATCAGGCTTGTAGCTGCTATATGTCGAAGTTGGTTAGCGGTGTTGTGAATTTGCCTGACTGGCTAATCCCTTTTACATTCTGTTAGAATCCAGAACGGTCTGGAAACTGACAATAGAGTGAGACAAACCACTGTTCTAACTTGGGAGAGTCCAACCTTGAAAATTCTTGTATCATTCAGAGCAAATTATATAACTTCTTTCGCCTGAGATCAGTAAGAGTTTAGTGCTTCGATTGTTGATTTGGCAGAAATCTGTGCTGTTTCTCAGTTGTTGTTTTTTTTTCCCTCTTTTTTACTCGTAAGTCACCATGTTTGTTTTGACACAAATGAACCATGCATCTGTCTGATTGATTAATCTGCCTGTCAGTCACACCCTCCGAAATTGTCAAACCAGGATACAGCTGCAGACCGACTCGTCTTTGTAAAGTTTTGTCAAAGCGTGTGGTTCTGGCTGGTCAGGTAAGTTGTGAATATGGGGAATAGGGATATACCAGCGTCACAGCATCAGAATTTGTATTCCTCATTCCATTTTCCTCACACAAAATGTTTAGACTCCTGACATCGAGTTAAATGTTGAAAAAGCAATTGAGTGAAGTGCACATACAGGCCACTGAACCTCAGAGCACTGCACATAAAGGACGTGTCTAAGGCCCATTATCTGTCCAATGATTTACACTGACCTTTAGAACAGGTTATTGTCTGCTTTACACAGAAGGTTCAGGAGTCTACAGTCCAGTCTTGACAGGAACATATATTTCTATATATATATATCAGTCCAAGTACACTATAGTTGCATTTCCACCCATATAAAATGTGCATATTTCCAAAGCTCATAAAAATGCAACTTCATCCCCGTTTTCGTCAAAGCATTTGATCGCGTAACTGGATTTTGGTTATCTGGTCAAGGGAGGAGCTGTCTTCTGTGTCATGACACCGCTAATCCTATAGAGGGCGCACTGTTTGGTCTGGAGGTTTTTGGGCCAACGACGGGTTTATTTTGGCTTAGTCCATCACCTGCGTCCACTCCGATCCAGCGCAGGTACGTAGTCCGACGGTCTGACTGTCACGTGGGTTTTGTATTCGCTACGTGTGTTTCTACCTTTCAAAATGTGCTTTAACTGTTATGAGCTTAAATCAAAATCCACCTGAAGTGAGCAAATAAACTTTTATGGGTTCTAAATGCGATATTTGCCGTTTCCACCACCCGTTACTTATGCAAATCTTCAAAACGCGCATGAAAAACAAGATGATGGAAACACAACTAACGACACGAATTCCATTTTGAAATCTAAATAAAACAGAAGAAAATTGCGTAGTTAACTGTGTATTCTATTTGCTTCCAAGGCAACCACTGCATCGGTCCACAAGATCAAAGGATTTATTACTAGAAGCTTTTCCAACATTGGCCGTCAAGGCTGTCCAAGAGTTCAGATGGGCGTGATTGACAGATGGAATAGCCAACCAGAGAAACGCATGGTCTGTCATATCAAATCAAACAAGAATGTTTGGAAAACTGAAAGATGTGAGAGAAATTTGATCTTACACTAAATGAGAGATGACCAATGAGGTTGTTCGTTACCAATATGTCACTGAAATAGACAAACCTGATTGGACGGCTGCGTCAGAGTTTGGCTTGAGACGCAAAGGAGGAGGTGGTGACAAGGCTGTGAGATCTTCTGTGATGGATTTAAACAGAGTGATGAAATGTTCAAATATTTGCAGCATGAATTCTATTTTTTTTCACATTGCATTGTCATTTAGCCAGGATTGGAAAGGTTAACTAGCCAAGCCATGAAGTACGAGCACATGCGTCCTGTGCTCAGGTCTCTGCACTGGCTCCTGTGGCTCAGAGAAAAGACTTTAAAGCAGCTCTGCTTGTTACAAGTCTCTCCATGGCCCAGCACCAAAGTACATCTCCCACATGTTAGTGCCATATGAACCATCTCACACTCTGAGGACTTCAGGGACCGGCCTCCTGCTGGTGCCCAGAGTCAGGACTAAACATGGGGAATCAGCGTTTCAGTTTTATGCAGCTAAAACCTGGAACAGTCTTCCTGAAGATGAGAGACAGGCCTCTACTTTGACAATGTTTAAAACCAGGATCAAAACGGTTCTGTTTAGCTGTGCATATGACTGAAAGGTTTTTATTCTGCACTCTTCTCTTTTAATGTTAATTTTATGATGATTATTTGTGATTATTTATGTTTTGATTTGTTGTATTGTGATTTTAATGTTCTTCGTGGTCTGTAAAGCACTTTGAGTTACTTTGTGTACCAATTGTGCTATACAAATAAACTTGCCTTGCCTTGCAACCAGGTTATAGTTGGACACACAGTAATATAGCGTAACTCAGTGATGACCTCCAAGCCCATCTGTTGGTGCACAGCATTTCATTAAGAACAATTATCTCTGGTCTTACTCTGGATTCAATGTCCCTTTTATAACACATTTGAGTCTTCAGGTTCCATTTGCGTTTCATCAGTTTGTTTAACCAGCTAGAAACGGAGAACATGATACTTTGAAACAGTACTTAGATTCAATAGGCCCTCACCAGTTACAAACAATGTAATATGGATTACAGCCTATGAAGTTGCCAATACTAACCTAACTGTCCATTTACTAGACTATTGAACCGGATTGTAATATAGAGATGCACAATCGTCTGGAAGCAACAAGTCATCAGTTAAAGGAGCACTATGTAACTTTTTCTGTGTGAGGGTCTGTCACCTGCTTGTCTCCATGGAGATATAGCTTTCCCTAAAATGTTCCACAGTGTGCCATTTAAAGTGTGATTAAACACGTAAACTCCACCCACGGCCACATGTCAAACAGAGGTGTTAAAGTGGGCAGTACGTGGAGGACCAAAGAAGACAGTGAGGGGGGAGGAGGGGCGGGGTCCGGACATACGAAGAACAGTGTGATTCTGAAGAAGCGGCTTGGATGAGCAGTGAAACGTCTTCACTCCGACAACTTTTTGTCCAGTTGACAGATTTAACTTTGGCTTTTACAACAGTGTGATCGGTCTAACAGGTAGCCACACTTCAAACTCCGCCCCTGCAGCCAGGTGTCTGTAATCAGAAATACCTGGCTGGAATCAGGGCAGTGCTGTGTGATGTCACCAACTACTGGAAATTGCACTGAATGTAGCACAAACTTGGATTTAGACGTTTTTGACCAGAAAGCGGCAAATTTACCTAGTTTGCACTCAAGTTGCCCAAAAATGACTAAGAACAGTAGATAATGCTATTATATGCTAGCGAAAAAGAGTGGATTTAATATTCAGTTCCACTTTAACTTCTCCATGGAGACAAGCAGGTGACACCGCAGGTCAAGTGACAGGTCAGATCTGTGGAGAAGCAACCCAGCTCACTGTGCAAATGCATGTTTTTCAAGGTCTTATTTTAGCTGTAAAAGCACCTAATCGAGTAACTCTTGATGGATATGTTTATTGTCATGCTGTGGTACCTTCCAGGCAAAGCAATAACATCTCCACGGAGACAAGAAGATGACGGACACTCCCAAAAGAGAAGTTACATAGTGCACCTTTAAGTGAATCAAGCCAGTTATTACATTGCATGGGCTTTTAGTTGAGCTGTCAAATGAAATATGCTAATATTCGCTACGCAGTCACTGTTTGTTTGAACAGTCACAATCATCCAATTTTTGAGTCAACATATTTCTTTTGGGATGGAGTAAATTAGAATGCTGATATACCGTTGAGAGAATTTGATCAAATTTAAACCAAAAAAGATTTTATCATGTTCGATCTCAAAGGAAAAACTTAAAAACACAATCCATCAATGTCACTGCACTTTGATAGAAAAACGTTTGCTTATCGCTTAGAATCATCCATGTAAAATATATGGTCAATAAAATGGCTTATATAACCTAGACACTACTTTGTTGCTTTACTAAACTTTGCCACTCAAAGTCTTCCATTGTATTTGTGAGTTTGATAATGCTGGCTCTATTAGTGCTTGGAGATGTGCATTTTAATCAGTGGCTAAGAGCTACTTGAAGTAAATAACCAAATTAAATTTTCAAACTGCAAGGACATTTTGATTAAAAAATGTATGAAATATATCCCTTATAGGAGCGTGGGTTATAACACCGTTGCACTTAGAATGGAGAGCGGACCACGGGCGCGCAGACTGGATATTTATCTGAGTTTTGTGTTTTTAATTCTAGCCTTAACAGACACTTTAAGGGCCGAGATGATTATGTACAACATGAAGCCCCTCATTATCTGGCCGCAAATGGGAAATGCAAGCTAATACAAATGGAACTGAGTCTTAAAATATTCAATTTGGATGGAAAGTTGTAATAGGGACTTGTTATTCATGGAGGAGGGAAGGATAGCTGCAGCTGGCCTAAATGCTTTTCACATGTGGGAGCTGTTTTGGTGCCAAATAATTGAATTGATTGGGTTATTTGTAATTGGGGACACTTTTGATTTGATGAATACATAATTTTTGTGCTTTGTCAACTTGTTCAAACTTTGTACTTATTGGCAAACACAAAATTTCGAAGCTTATTTTTTATTTTATTTTTTTTTCTTCCATGAATGTTGTCATTATTGTAAGAGTCACCCTAGAGAGGACTGTTATGGCTTGTTCCTGTAGAGCTTTATGCAGCTAAAACCTGGAACAGTCTTCCTGAAGATGTGAGACAGGCCTCCACTTTGACAATGTTTAAATTCAGGCTCAAAACGGTTCTGTTTAGCTGTGCATATGACTGAAAGGTTTTTATTCTGCACTTTTATTTTTTAATGTTCATTTTATGATGATTATTCATGTTTTGATTTGTTGTATTGTGATTTTAATGTCTTTCTTATTCTGTAAAGCACTGAATTACTTTGTGTACCAATTGTGCTATACAAATAAACTTGCCTTGCCTTTTAAATGTTATTACTTTAAAAGGTTTCTTGATACTTTTAGACATTCATAAACATTTATATACAACTGTACCTAGCAAATCCAGAATAATATCTTGGCTAACCCACCTGTCAATCAGGGAGACTCAAGGGGAACCAGACTCACACTCACACTCTTCGTAAAGTATTGGAGAAGTGTGTATTCTGGATCCCAGGAAAGTGCATTTGTATTATCTTTCTCAGCTTTCTATTCCCATGTTTATGATCAAATCTTGAGTGTCATCTGGGAGGTTAGAATGGAGTAGCCAGTGAGTACAAGGAGTTGGAAAAACTCTAAGAACTAATTGGGGAGTGTGGATATTGTTGGTTGCTTCATGAAAATCTACACCGCCATCAAAGTACACAATTAACCCAAAACGTAACCCTGCTGATGGATACTGATGAAATAGTCCTAATGTTGGAACGATGCACTTTCTCCTTGTCTCAGTGTTATTTTTATATGATTTTATTTTTTAACTGTTATAACGGCTATGTTTATTTTTATATGGATGGATTATATGTGTTCCTCTGGTTGGCCAATCTGTCTGTCAGTCACGCCCATCTGAACTCTGACAGTTAGATCCAGGGCCTAGAATACACATGTGTATCGTACAGGAGAACCATGTATTCTTTGCTGTGTAGGGGGTTGTAATAATGAAAGCTGGAACAATATTTTTTGGGGGTAAGTATTTATTGTGTGTACTTTTCCTTTGCACTACTAGGAATTTTTGTGTTGATTTTTGGCTATATGATAAGATTTGAGCCATAGAAGGTTGAATTAATAACTTCTATGACACATTACAGATGCAAACTAAGTACTAAAGTGTTTCATTCTGCTGTTTATTTTGTGCAGCTCACGATTTTGTTTTGTTTTTTTAACAATATTGTAGATTTAGAATAGTTTTTGTGGTGTTTGTGTTAAATCTGCTCTTGGGTTATTGTGCCAGTGGTATAAATGAATTTCAATATTATTATCATCTATGTTTACTTCAACAATACAGGGTGTCCATAAAG
This sequence comes from Periophthalmodon schlosseri, assembly GCA_000787095.1. NCBI lineage: Eukaryota > Metazoa > Chordata > Actinopteri > Gobiiformes > Gobiidae > Periophthalmodon > Periophthalmodon schlosseri. The sequence goes on from KN481114.1 coordinate 13,202, forward strand.
TCTATTTATTTTGTATATTACAGAGGCAACTGATAAGATATATTAATTGGATTTGTTGTATTGTACTCAGTAGTTATGCAAGTTTTTAATCGCATTTTTCGTGAGCTCCTCAATCAAACATTTCCAGACCACTGGATTGGAAGAGATGGACCAATTACGTAGCCACCACGTTCACCAGAAATCACACCTCTGGATTTATGGGCTATGTTAAAGATATTGTGTATCGAACAAAGACACGGGACATACAGGATTGCAGCCATTGATGAGTCTATGCTACAGCGAACATGGCAAGAAATCCAGTACCGTCCTGATGTGCTTCATGTGACTAATGGTGCTCATATAGAGGTGGATTAAATGAGGTCAAAAACTTTGCAAACCACTTAGTACAGTATCGTATCATTTGCCTTTGTAATAAATGTTTTAAATTGTAAAGAGACTTTATGGACACCCTGGATATCGAACTTCAGAATGTGTTATCCTGACAGGTCTAGCATATACAATATATCTGTACTGAGACAAGACAAAATGTGCTCAGCTCTACAGAAAAAATCAAGTACAGCCACTTTGAACAAACGCCTGTCTGACCTACAAAATCCTACAAAACAGTTTAAAAGTTGAGTACTGAATGCACAGTTAAGATGTTTGTCATTACACAAACTATGACAAAGCATTTTTCTTTTTCAAGTTTTGCTTTCAAATTCAATATTGATTGATTTAGTAAGTTATAACATAAAAAAATAAAGGTGTGACTCATGCTTAAACCAAAGTTTGTCTCATTTTCTATTTGCGTCCCATTCTTGCAAGCAATCAATGTCTGCGTTTGCAATCCAAATGACAATGTCTCTGTGAATAAATATAACTCTGATTCTAAACCATTTTGTAGATATCCCGGTCTGCGTATTCATTTGAAGACATATTATCTGTAGAAATATGCTATGATGAAAATCCGAGCTTGTCCCATCTAAACACTTGCAATCCAATACGGTGAGACATGCACTGACACGTAGCTTTTAATGAATGAAACATTAAAACATATTGAAAGGTGAAGATAAATGGCAACAATTGGAAATCATTTGGACTTAAATGGTAGGGGTTGGTTTCAATAAATCTGTGAATGACCCTCTAGGCATAGCAAGAGTTATCAATATTTCATGTTTCAAATAATGCAGCAAATTATAAGCGGGTACAATCGAACAACATATAAATGCGTATCGACCCAGTTTACAACAAAGAAACAGAAAGAAACCTGCACTGGTGATCAGGTATAAAGGAGAAATTTGCGGTCAGGCTCTGGTGCTGTACCTGATTTTGAACAGAACTAGTTCATTTTAAAAAGCTTTGCAGTCGTCCAAAGTTATTCCTCATTTACCATACATCTTATTCACCGCAATGAGTTTACCGGCCTTTTTCACAACTCTCAGAAACCAGAGCGGAGTTCTGCAGCGACGGTAAATCAAACAACCACTAGCATGCTAACACGCACTTTCTGATTATCGGAGAATGAAAGGCTGACTTATTTTGACCTCAAGAGCTGTTTACGTACTATATCTGTACTGGGGCAGGACAAAGTTTGCTCAATACATGGGAAGAAATCAGGTACAGGGCCTTCAAGAATGTAGGCCCTGTATGAGTGCGTAGGCTGTTGATTTATATAAAAACATAATTATTCAACCTTGCTTTTAGCTTTTGAGCTAGCTAAACTGCGGCTTGGAAACGGCAAACTAGATTGAACCTAAGGGTAAATAAAAGATCGAGAGAGCTTTCGTTAGCATCTTTCACTGCGACTGTTCCGATTCCAGTGTACTCTGTCAGGGCTATGAGATTGCCATTTGCTGTGTTCCTAAACGAACTGAGCTGTATTGTCTCTGCGATTGAAGCCGCGTGTAAGATAAACATTCATTATAGAACCCACCGGTTATTAGCAGCCTTAATTAAACATAATCATTCTCTGATTAAAGGAAGCTTCTTATTAAAAAGCAGGGTTTATTTATAGACGAGTGAACGTAGTCTGCGGCTTCTAAACGTGGGCTTGTAAACTAGAAATTGTTTTTTTGTTTTTTTGGGTTTTTTTTTAAGAATTATTTGATTTTAAATGTAGTAAAATCTATAGACTAATTATACATTCATACACAAATTTAAATGTAAGTTAATGAAGATATTGTATATTAACGTAGATTCTTTTCACAGACAAATATTGAACCTAAGTTTGCAAAAGTAAATATAAAAAAATAAAATGGGATAAAACTCGAAAATTGATTGAAAAAACTTTAAAAATTTTATTAATGCATTCGATTTATATGTCGCTTTTTTGGACACCCAAAGACGCTTTGTTTTGCAGAGCATTATTCATTCACTCCACAATTGGTAGTGGTAGCTATTATTGTAGCCACAGCTGCCCTGGGACAGACGGATGGAAGTGAGCTTTCCTCCATGATGATTTGATACATGATACATGATACATTTAATGCCATACATTCTAGGCAAACAACTACATCTCCATGGGGACAAACAAGTTGCGTAACCCCACACCAGATAAGTTGCATAATGCACCTTTAATGCTATAGGTCATGCAATACATTTGTGTGTTTTATCTTACGCGCACAATGTTTACTTTGTTTTATTTGCCATTTCCCCAGATAAAGAATCAACACGGCAATCATATCAGCTCAGTAGCATTGAATTGTGCCAAGAAAGCGTACTTTTCCCTTGCTGCCAACTATAACAGACTCACACACATCCTCACTGCACCGAAGGACATTTGAAGCATAGTCGTTCTAAACAACAGCTGACTTAAAGCAGTAGTCTCAGCTCCACTCCTCCAATCCACCGATGACGTCCTCACCGTGTACGCAATACTAACGCACGCATACGTATACTCAGTACTACACACATGCACCCAGCTCTTATAACACACTGGTGGTTCAGCCAGGGGACAGCTGTCTTATTGGAGAGAAAAAGAGCCCAAGAAGAACTTTTGCTGGCACTGACAACTAATAACTATCCATGCTTTGTTTACCTCTGTCTTCTCCGGGAGCGAGCGCTGTCCTTGGAGCAGAGAGGTAAAAAAAGCAGACATTAAATGGATTTTATGTTATTTTTGTCATATATTTGAAGAAAGTTGTTTCAGCTAAAATTGTAGTGTAACGTGAAGCTTTCGACCGCACAGTGTCACAGATCAATGCGTTAAATAAATGGCTTGGCAAAATATGGCTAATATATATTTCACTGGTTTATGTTGTTCATCTGCGGTCAGTGTGGCGAGTTCCCTCTGGGGGAGTGGATATTTTTTTGGCAGATGGAAGTTGGTTGACCTCAGCTGAACCCATGCGCTCCGGTTGTGACCCGTACACTCCCACAGCCTATTTCCTCACCTGGACCTCCTGACCTGATTGTTTATCCCTTTGGTCATGTCCCTTCCTAGTAAGACCTTAGCAAATATTGGCCAAAAAATATTCAAATGGATTCAAACAATGTTATATTTGTTTAGTCAGGACAGTGCATTTTACACATGCTCAGATCAAGTTTGCTGATGATTTATGGACCTAAAAAACAGCGCAGGACAACTCTGGATTTCTACCTGTGACGTAACAATCTGGGTAATCTTTTTTTTTTTTTTTTCTTTTGCAAAAATGTATAACAATGTAAAATGACATCTTACCATATATTTTTTAAGGGGGGACAGTAGCTACGTTCACATGCACGACCAAAATCAAATTAATTATGATCTGATTTCGGGACCTTTAAGATTATTTAAATGACATAAACAAAAAAAAATCTGATGTGGGTATTCAGAGGGACCACGATCAGAAAGAAATCACATTATTGCTGTTATTTGAATAATCTTATAACTCAAAAAATCTAGTAGGCGACGTCACCAGGCAAAGTTACAAGTCAGATCTGTAGAGAGTCGAGCCCACGCATAATAAGAATACATGGGTTATACTTTATAACTACACATATACACTGATGTTAATAAAGCATGAAGAAAGAAAGACTTAATGTTGTAACTAGGCAACTTAATTAAGCGGTTAAGATTAGGAATTAGTGTATTAATTAACTACACATGAATCATTCTTTCATTTGTTCATTATGAATTAAATATTTCCTTAGGGTTTCTTAAGGTTAATTATGGTCACATTTTTATATAGCGCTTTTTAACCTTCAAGACCCTCAAAGCGCTTCACATCAAGGAACCACTCACCCATTCACACACACATTGACAAACCAGTGTACGCAGACACTGGGGCAAGGTGGGTTAAATGTCTTTCCCAAGGACACAACGACATCATTCATCTGTGGGAGCTGGAATCGCAGCTGCCAACCTGTGGGTCAGCGTGGGCCGACCAATGATGTTCATATCGAGAGCGGGATTCGAACCGCCAACCTTCAGATCAGTGGACAAACACTCTACCAACTAAGCTACTGCCACCCAATTAGGTGTAGTTTTTATAAGTGTTACTAATGTATGCTTATATGCACTTTTATAAACCCCGTATTGGGCTCATATTTTCATCTTAAGGCTTTGAAATATACAATACAGATCTATAGGGAGGACCTTTAAACTGCAGTAGCATTCATGACTTGTACCTTACCTTTACCACTGTCTTTCTCAAGGAGCAGGCTCTGTCCTTGGATATGAAAAAAGCAGCCAAAACAAACAGAAGCAGAGAAAGTGTTTCATGTTTCAAAGCGTCTGAAATCCACCTCGACCTGAGTTTGACACGGGCAGTCCTTCAAGTTCTAATGACAGCACCATGCGCTATAAACGTCATTGTCATCGCTATCTCTTTTATAATATCTCTGAATAGTTCTGATTGGACTTGAGAGAGCCACGGCGAAGGGCCTGATCAAACCGCCATTGTTGTTAGCGTCTGTTCCTATCACTTAAGGGTAGTCGTTTGATGTGGAGTTCACTTGCGTCGTATGCAATGAGGAAGTTTTATGTTGACATACTTGCTCTTGATTCTAGTTGCACATTTTGGTGAGTATTTTTGTGACATAAGAGGTGCTTGATGCTCAATTTCACCTTTCTGGTCCATTAGGTAAAAATAAAGTCTGTTGCGTGTTGAGCTGCATAGCCTTGGTGTGGGCATTTGACCCACTAGCTGCTCACTGGGGTTTTGTTTGGTGGGTTGTTCTATTGTAAGAAGATGACGGGTCTAGGTGGAAATGTCATTGCTTTGCCTGGAATTTTCTACAGTATGGCATTAAGCTTATCTATCTCCACGGAGACAAGCTTGTGACGCCACTGTGCAAAGCTACAGGTGATATTTATGCAGAGGCGCTCACAATAAGAATGAGCGGTTTGTAAGGTAATCTTTAGCAAAGTATGTAATTAAACAAAATATTTTCTATGCCATATCTATATCTAATATTCGAAACACAAAACAATTGATAACAACCATGGAGACATTTCCATCCATCCATTTTCTTCTGCCAGGTCGTGGGGCACCAGTCTAAGCAGGGAGTCCCAGAGTTGCCTCACCCAGACACTTCCTCCAGCTCCTCCGGGGGGACCTCAAGGTGTTCCCAGGTCAGCCAAGAGACAGGGCCCCTCCAGGGCCTCCTCCCGGTGGGACATGCCCGGAATACCTCCCCAGGGAGGCGTCCAGGAGGCATCCGGAACAGATGCTCGAGCCACCTCAGCTGACTCCTGTCGACGTGGAGGAGCAGAAACTCTACTTCGAGCTCCTTCTGTCTGACTGAGCTCCTTCTGTCTGTCTGAGCTCCTCACCCTATCTCTAAGGGAGCGCCCAGCAACCCTGCAGAGGAAGCTCATTTCGGCCGCTTGTATCTGAGATGTTGTTATTTCAGTCATTACCCAAAGTTCATGACCATAGGAGTAGGAACGTAATGGAGACATTTATTTATCTTTATGTAAACAGGGAGACCCAATGAGTTAGCCTCTCTTTTTCATGGGCGCCCTGTTCAAAATACAGAAAAAATACCAAAAAAACCCAAAAAACAAATACGTATATAAGTTCATTTAAAGCATTAAAAACAAGTGTGAAAGTTTGTTACCAGATTATTAAATTGCGTTTTGGTCACCAAAGTATCGCATTTTGCTTGTCCTTGACATGTGGCAGACTCTCAAAAGAAAAGTTACATAATACATCTTTAAATGCAGTCTGACAATGACGAAATGCAGTGAATTGATGTTTGTAGTGCAGTTTAGCACTGGTCAAAGAATCAGAGATTATCTTGTTGGGATTTTGTCAAGCCATGTGCCACTGAGCAAGACACTACTTCCATTGCCTTCTCAAATCATAATATGTGGCTGGTTGTGATCTGAAGAGTTGTGCCAAATCTCTGTGCAACTGGTTTGTTGTAGTAGCGTTGATAAAAAGATTATCTTAGCAGCACTGAAAGAGAAGTTCAATTTAGTCACCTTGAGGGGGCGCTAGCTGTAGTAGCAAACAGTGTATACTCAACAGCAACATAAACATAAAGTGGGAGCTACATACTGTAACCTTATCAAAGTAAATGCAAATGTTAATGGTGAAATGTAAGGACTAAAGAAAGCAAAGAAATAAATCAGTCTGCAGTTGGCGTTATGTGTAAACTTGGTATCTCGTGGTAGTAATTGTGGCTGGAATAATGGCTACCAGTCTATCTGAGGCCTCTAATGTAATTAACCACATTCACTGGTGCACACCGTATGTTGTCTGGTAATCTGTGCAGTCCAAACAGGCCTTCTGTGATGCCCTCAATTCACCGTAAAGACTGGAGCTAGCAGCCACAAATTGCCTAGCTTCAATTCTGGTAGATTACTGTGTTTGCCGACTGATCAAAATGAAGTTAATTAGTGAGGAAGTTGTCTCAGTGTCTCTTGATGATTCTTTTTATTTGTGATGGAGATTTGTCAGCACAGTTAGATGTGTCACTGCAATTGCAATCATGCTTAACTTCCTTTTAGGTTCACTATGTAACATTTCTGGTGGAGGGTCCACCACCTGCTTGTCTCCACTAAGCCCCAGGGCCTAAACATGGCTGTCCATTAAAGTCAATGGGCTGTGCTCAATGGCACATGTCGCGAATTTTGCGTTTAGCGTCTAGGTAAATCCGAGCGGAGCGGCCGTGAAGGCGGTAAGGGTATAATAAATAAATTATAAATAATAAATTATGATGTTTATGCTTCCAGGAGCTTCTGAACCATGTTCTAAACCTGTGGCTCGTTCATGACAGTTCGCCTCGTTCATATCACTCACATGCTTGTTCATGTCGTACCATGTGACTGCTCTAACAAATCAGCGCTGGAGCGCTTGTCCTGAGTGGACATAGAGCGTAGCCAAAGCTAATGGTTAAAAAGCATTTTTTTAAGACAACAGACAGACTTTGAGCTGAGAAAAAATGAGAAAAAATCCTTTCTGGGCAGGAGGGATTTTTTTGTTGTAGTACCAATCCAACTCGAGACAGCTCTAAGCTAGCAACACCCTATCCATGATCTCCACAGAGATGCTATTGCTTTGCCTGGAATATTCCATGTGGCATCTCATTTATCTATGTTGCACTCAATCTATCACAGGTGTTTGCTCAAAAATACATGCTTACAGTGAGCAGGCTTGCCTCTTCTCAGATCTGACCGCTAACTTGGCCTGGTAGCGTCACCTGGTTATCTCCATAGAGATAAGTTTAATGTCATCTTTGTAAGATTCCAGGCAAAGCAATGGCATTTCCATGGAGACAAGCTGATCCTCCACCTGAAAAGTTACATAATAAACCTTTAAATGATGCTGCATTTGTGACTTTATGTTGGTTTCATTTCTAGGGTTCTTTTTTTTTTTTTTTTTTTTTACTATTTACTGTTTTGGTGCGGGTTTGAGCCCATTTAGTCCTAATGTAGACTTGGTCCTTTTCTAGTTTTGGATTTACCTGATTTAGTGCAAATATTATATATATATTACACTAATATTACACTACTAATATATATTATACTATTTCCTAATCTATGTTATAATGTCGTTTCCTCATCACAAACATACGTGGAGATGTGTTTGAGTTGTATTTTGTTTCATTCACACATGCTTAACACACATAACCTACATATTTAGGCTGAGTTCTTCTCTCAAACAGAAAACACTCTGTTCCCCCTTGCGATGTCCTGTGGTAATACAGGGAGTGCTCTACTGTGTTCATAAACTCCATTTGGATCATTTCAGCCTTGGTATGTCCAATGTGAACAAAACGGAAAAAGGTAGCTGTGAACATGAAAACTACGCTTCATGACATCACGAGGTGGAACAGAGCATTTTGAGCTTTGGAGATGTAGACACCCCAATAACGCAGGATGAGTCAAACATGTGTGGATGAAACAAAACACAACTCTGGGTGTGTTTTTAATGAGGAAACAACATTCTAGCATGGCTTATATCTCACAAGAGTCAATTTTGCATAATATAGGACCTTTAGCATTCACAGCCATCTAACTAGGGGGTGGATCAAGTGGGTATGAAGTTTGCTGGATTCTCAAACAACCTCTGTCCCATGCTATCTTCTGCCTCAGCTCCTCTCCTCCCCCTCTCCCTCGGGGCCCTTATCATCCCTCACTACACGCACTTCTGTCCACACCTCCTTCTGACCGACACTTACATCTCACCATCTCCCTCCAGGCTACATTCTGTCTGCATCTTCCTTCCCTCCTTGTCTCCTTCACTTGGCCCCTACACCCTCCCTAGGGCCCTCTGCTTCGTGCTTCAACACAGACGATGAAAGGGGGAACAAATGAAGGGGTGCATGTTAATATCAGCAAGTTTTAATTGGAGCGCAGAGTAATGACGAACATGCGGCATCAGCTACACATAGTGAAAGGTCATTTAATCATTTTTTTTGTTTAAAGTTGTACTGGGTAACTTTTTGGCGGGGTGTGTCATCTGCTTGTCTCCATAGAGATGTTATTGCACTGCTTGTGGTGTCACAGTATGCCATTAGACTTGTATATGTTGCATGGATTTAATTAGAGATGATTTATTACAAAAAAGAAACACATACACATAATGAATTCTTACTGAGGAGGCATCACCTGCTTCTGTTCATGGGGATAGATCAGTTTAATACTATACTGTGGAACATTCCAGGCAAAGCAATAATGAAAACATGCAAATGGTGGACGTCTACCACAAGTTACATATTGCATTTTTAATATTTGATGATATTCTGTTGACATGTAAATATGCATGGAACGATAGTGAAATTTTGTGTTACAATTATAATGGCCAAAGTAACTGCGATTAACGATTGCGTCACGATAATTATTAAAGTTACTGTCCGTTTAAAATGAATATGGATATGAATCATTATAATTTGAATATTATGAATAGGCTCCATATTTAAACAACAATGTAGAAGAGATCCAATGGAGATTATGTTTGTTGGAGATTCTCACGATTATATAAAATCTCCCAGGAGCGACTTTTGTTGACACATTTTATCACGATAAACGATATTATTGATTATTGTCCCACCTCTACAAGTAAAGACACATAGAGTTTCATTTTCAGTATCCAGTATTTTTGCATATTTCAACTAACAATGAAGAAGCATCTAGCCTGGTTTACACGTTGATGTACAAGTTGCCCTAACCAATCTGCGAGTTCCTTACTAGTTCACTTTTATTATTTTATTATTTACTTTACGTTAGCTAGGAAGACCGAGAGGAGAAAAGTTTTAATACAATTATGTCCAAAGAGATGTACCAAATCATTTCATTATTATTTAGACTTTAACTTTCTAAAAGCATGTTTTAAATTATGTATTAAATCATCTTTTATAGACTTATTCCGTGGCTCTCAGGGTCTTCCACAGAAATAACTTCTAACATTGAATTTACAGCTCCAATAATGATTTCTTCTCCCGTCCCTCTGAGGCACGCTGTACATGTTTTACAGTTGGCTCTGATGCCGACACCTTCTGTGTGAAAACTGTAGGACGTGTTGTCCCGCAGTGTAATCTGCAAACGCCTTTGTGCCAGGCTGAGCAGGGAACCTCCAGAGGTCATGCGCTATTGTGTTTTGTTAGCGCTAAAACAGAACATATATCTATAGATCTGTTTATGTGCTTTAATATCGTGGCAATGGATAAAAGCTTTAGTTTAAGTTTTATTGTTATTTTTTACATGTTTATTTAATTTTGCTAATATTGATACTCAGTAACTGATTCATTTCCCATAGATGCCAACAACTAACTATTGTGAAGGTGGAACTAAACACTAAAACAACTTTATTTGCTACTAAACTGAGTATATGGTGTTTTAATTATCTCGTGTTTCTAGTCCTATTTTGGCAACTTTAATGTCTACTATATACATTTGCAGCTTTCTAGTCAAAAATTGGGCTGGGCACTGAAACTTGGTTCAAAGTAGGAACTGACCGAAAAGCTTCCGTTAGTACTGATATTGAAAAACCGTGGTTCGTTCAGTGCCAGCTTTCGGTTCCTTGGCTTTAAATGTCAGCGTCATTTAGCCAATAAAGACACCACACCGATTTGTCAGCAGCGCAGGTGCTCACGCTCTGCACAAACGAATGGCACAAACAGCACTCACGTTTTAACATAGTCCCACGTGTCCAAACACAGCGCAGTGCATCATCTTAACGGTAAAACGGAAGAGCTGAAGAAACAGCATGCAGAGATGTAACGTATCCACTCGAAAACACATCAAGTCTCCAGTGTGGGGCCTTTACAGTGTCTCATAGTCTAAGTGTTGTGCCTAATAATAAATCCACATCCACAGTCTGCAGCGTCTGCGTAAAGCTGAAGCCAAACAGATAATATGAACCAAGCTCCGCCAAAATCCTCCTCCTCGTCGGTCCTGGTAAAAGCGTAAATGTGGTGTAGTAAATATCCAGTGTGGAGCGTGTTTGATGTATCCAAGCAAGTCCGTGTACAGTTTGCCATAATCCTCCTCCTCTGCTCAGGTAACCGTGTAGTAAAATCGTAAACAAAAAGCGCGTGCTCCACAGCGCTGCCTCTGATCTAAAGTGCCATAAACGAAGAGAACAAAAGTGAAAGTTACGCGTGTCCACGTGAGGATCAACTGCGCGCTCTGGTTCATTTGAATGAGCATTTGTTTTGAGTTATAACTGGATGTGTATAGCCTAGTACTAAGCTTTAAAATATGAATTAATATAGTTATAATGTAATTCAAGGATTAAACAATATTTTCTTAATATTGGCCATTAATTTACACTTTACACAAAAAATACAGGCACCGAAAAAAGAACGGCATCGAAAAGCAGGCATCGTTAAAGTACTGGTATCGAAAAAAAAATCAAACGGTACCCAGCCCTAGTCAAAAACTAGGTGTGCTGCTTCCAGTGGCCACTTCAGTTCCAAGTACATGGTGACATCACGCAGAACTGCCCTGATTACAGCCAAGTATTTCTGATTACAAACACCTGGCTGCAGGGGCGGAGTTTTAAGTGTGAATACCTCTTAGACCAATCACACTGTTCCTTATACTACCTCCAGACCCCGCCCCTCCTCCTCCCTCACTCTCCGTCCCGGTCCTCCAGGTACTGCCCGGTTTAGCTGCTCTACTTGAAATATGATTGTGGGCAGAGTTTAGGTGTTTAGTCCCACTTGAACAATCAAATCCTTCTTAGTCGCCAAAATTAGTACATAAAATACAAACCAAATGCAAATCAAGCCTTTAACTTAGCTACACTACAGATCCCTGAAAGCTGGATGTCAGTGCTGCTCTGAACATTGAGTTGAGTGAGTGGAGTTTTTGGAGGGACTTGAGTCTGCCTAATTGGAGCTCTCCTTCTCTGTCTCTCATCAGGTAATCACTCGGCAGTGCCCAAAAACACTCCTCCGCGTCGATGGATGGATTTCTGTAACAAACCTTAAAAGTGCACTGCTTAAGACTCTTCCTTTCCCTCATGTCTTCACCCCCTCACACTCTGCCTCCCCCTGTACCTTTCCCTCTTATCAAAGCCATGCCAACGAGCCGCTCAACACTGTGACAGTCCCAAAGAGAGTGCCCAAGGAAAAGAGAGCTATTTTTTTCTTCTTTTTTTTCTCACTGCGGTGCACTTCGTTCTTTGGTCTTGCTTTGATTCGCTCCATTTTCTGCATTGTCACATCTCCAGCATTGTGGTGAATGAAAAAATACAGCCAGCTATGAAAGGAGAGATCCAGATGGAGAATCACAGTTGGAAAAGAAAGAGCTAAAAATATGACAACTTTAGGTTTGGCCCAGTCAAAGCAGCGTCTTCTCCTGGCTGTCTGTCACTAGAGCTGACGCCTCAGGACTAACGATGATTCACAGCTACAAACCGGCTGCTCTTTAGCCCACATTTGGCAGCTATAAAAAGGAATACACTTTTTAATACAACCCTTGACAGCATTCGTAACGCTCCAATTGTTTTAATAGCTTTGGGAGGCTCATTAAGGCGCTGTGACCAAAACTGTACCACAAAGTGCACCTGTCGTGTCAAATGAACAGTCCAATGGAGAAACTTGGCATTGCAGTGTACAATAATACTGCCAAGCACGCAGTAATAAAAATGTGGCACAGTGGTACATCAGTGGTTGACGCAGCAACTCACAATAGTGCAGTAAGCATCGGGGGTTTGCTTCAGGTACGTGAGACTCTTCTGTGGCGTTAGTGTTTCTAGGTTTTAGGAAGATTATTTGGTTAACTGGAACTGGACTTTCTGGACTTTCTGGACTTTCGGTTCTTTTAGGGGATCCGAATCTTTTGGATCCGTTCATTTCAAAGAGCCGTTCAAAAGACTGGCTCTTTTACTATGTATTTACATGTCAGAAGCCAATGTGAAAAGTTATTTTAACTACAAAATAATTAGTGAGAGAGACAACCAAGGCTTAAATGTGTTTAAAATGGTTGAAACTGAGAGTGAGAGTGTGTTTACCCTTTGAAATTAGGACTAATCTAAATAACACTGCACTACAATACTAATAATTAAAAAATTGAACTGTTATTATGATGCCAAATATGTTTTGTTTTTTTTGTGCACAAAGTTCTCCCTCGTGTTTCCTGCTCTGCTTCTGTGATGATTCTTGTGTCGGTTCAGTGTTAATCAGTATAAAAATGCATAAAAATTAGAAAAAAAGATTTGGTTCTTTTAAAAAATGACATCCGGTTCCAGCCGTTCACATTAAGGAACCGTTCAAAAGAGTCGACTTGTTCATGAACGTCACGTCACTAAATGTAGTTCCATTTGTATGTACTGCAATAAAGACAACCTAAAGGCAAAGTACTTGTTCATATGGTTGTTAGGCCAGATAAAAAGCAGTGGGCAACTGCATTCCTAGTAAATGGTAAATGAGTAGGCCCAAATAGTATTATAAAAGCACAAAAATATTTTGTCCCTTGTAAACCTGTAAGTTAAAGTGAAATTGTGAAATGAAATCAGTATAAGGTGCTTTAATAGTATTGTGTACTGTTCCAAGTCATTGTTGGCAGTTTCTGTGCAAACTAGGTATATTTGTTTGCCTGGGATCCAGAATACACTCTGTTAATCTGAGGTGAGATATATTTGATTTTATTTGTAGATCATAGGTGACCGATGAGCTCCTTCGTTTCAAATGTGTCACTGAAAAAAAACAAAAAAAGCCAAACAGATCTGTTTGCACCATCTCATTTGAGCGGGTTTGAGACACAACGGAGGATGTGGGGACCAGACTAAAATCAATCTGTATATAAAATACAGAGAGATATCATTCTGGATTTGCCATGCAATATAATTGTAGCTTTCTGGTTAAAACAGTCAAAAACTGAGTGTGTGCTGCCTCCAGTGGCCACTGCACTTCAAGTACTATGTGACATCACACATGATTGCTCTGATTATTGCCAGTTGTTTGTTGTTTTTACAAACACTTAGCTGCAGGGGTGAAATTTGAAGTGAAGATACTTGTTGAACTAATTACAACGGTCCTTATACCTCCAGAATCCGCCCCTCCTCCCCCCTCACTTTCTATTTCAATCCTCCAGGTACTGCCCAAATTAACAGCTCTATTTGAAATGTGGGAGGAGTTTAGGTGTTAAGTCCCACTTTAAGAGCCAAAAGCAGCGCTCTGATTGATTGAGTCTTGGCAGTCCACCCACTTTGTCGCCTGAAAAAAGCTCTTGTAGCCATGTGCTTGAAAATGAATGCAAGTGAATATTAACGATATGCTAAAAGATTTGGGAGAGCGAGTCATATAGATTTAAATACCTACTTCCCTGTGTTTTGAAAATCAGGTACCCCAAGTTTAAATGTTGGGGTTCAACTTCACTATTTCATAATATATCAGTTTTTTTGTAGCATAAAAAAACTGAAAAAAAAATCAGAGAAGGCACCAATTACAACACTTAGAATTATTTATTTATTTATTTTTTAATGGATCCCATAGTAGCGTAGAATAAGCGGTTCTAACATGATCTGTCGACATTTTCTCTGCAAGGTAAAGCATCTAGCACATTAAGAGTAACCAGGGCTAACATCTCTACGCACAGACACTAAAGCGGTTGTTTTGGACATAAGAAATGTGAAAGGGAGGACACAGCTGTGGCATTGGGCATCCTAGAATCAAGTTCGCTTGTTGATGCTCTCACTCATACTTCCCGCTTTGAAAACCTTGAGGGAAGAAAGCTTCAGATGTGCTATGTTAAGAATGAGCCCTGCCAAATTCATTGACTGTTTTATGCTGTGATTTCATCTAAAGTTTCAGAGGGGAGGATAAAAAGCCCAAGAAACACAAACCGCATCACATAAAGAATTAAAAAGAGTTCCAAGCCTGCGAGGGAAGGGCTGCATATTGAGCGCACCAGCCAGTGAGAGTGAGACAGGGAAAAGGCAAAATACATCTAGTTCCCACATTCTTCTTCCAAAATGAGATTAAAGTGGGTTTACAGTCGGCAGCAAAAATAGATTCTCTACAAACACGGGGCTTGTTATTTAAAGCAACAATGGAAATATAAAACTCACCAGATTCTGAAACAATGTCTCTTCACACAGTTCTGCTTTAACTGGTAATACAAGAGCCCAAATTGTAGCAAAAACAGCTCCAGATAAAAACACGTATCCAATACTGAAGTCGGTAGAACTTGACTGTAGTTTGTTGAAGGTGCTCTATGTAACTTTTCTGCAACAGGGTCAGCTACTTGCTTATCTTCATATTTATTGCTTTGTCTCAAATGTTCCACAGTATGGCATTAAACTGTTGTCAGCTTCTTCTTATATGTAACATTTCGAGGACTTTCCTATCACAAAGATATATTATTTTGCTTTAAATGGTTACTCGCTATAGCAACAGTTCGAACGCTTCATGATTCCGAAACCCGTGAACAGCAAAAGATTGAAAAAAAGTCACAGTAAGGAATGATGTAGTGATGGGACTTTTGGCTCTTTTATGGGATCCGAATCTTTTGAATCTGCTCGTTTCAAAGAGCCGTTCAAAAGACTGGCTTCAGTTGTAGCGATAAATAATAAAAGAGCAAATGTGAGAACTAATTTTATCAGCCAATTACTCCCAGAGACAGATGACCAAGACTAAGATGAGTTTAAAATAAAATGCTAATTAACTGTTACGTCACCACTTGTAACGAGTATCTATGCTATTTGTTTGTTAGGTCAGTTGTCAGTTGAAAGGCCCTACCCTGAGTCATATTTTGCAGGTGACGGTTCACACCTTAGGGGGATAACAGATCCTCATTACTGTAAACAACTAGGGTGTGTTAGCTGCACTGTAGTTAGCTCCTCCTTTCAGACTTTCAGATTTTTATTTACCAAAATCTATATTCAAACTTTTGTCCAGGAGATAAAATGCAGTCTTTTGTGAGGAAACCTAGCTCGAGGAGGCATTACAACTGCAATTTCTTTTAATGATAAGATTCGGCTCAAAGTTCTTATTTTAAACGCGTCCAGATGAATGAATGAAAAAAAGAAATTGAAGTGAAAGTTTGACAGAATATGCAGCTTTAACAGTAATGGTAAAATGTATTCAGTCGGTGTTCCAATAATAACCAAACCATTGCTCCGGATGCCCTTCCTGCCTCAATCGGACACACATCAGACACTTCTCTGGAGAGGGGTCCACCACCCGCTTGTCTCCATTCAGATGTTACTGCATTGATTGTCTGGAAAGTTCCACAGCGTGGCCTTAAACTCATCCATCTCGCATTTTTTCCATTCACATCTCAAACACGTCCAGATGAATTGACAAAAACTGAAATATGAACTAAAACAAGAATCGCGTTTCAGAACATGTACAGATCGAAACTACAGAGTTAGCGGAATGAAGCAGGATGTTTTGTTGTTTATTGAGTAACGTCGTACTTAAAAACATTTTTTGCTAGCCAGCACTAAACATTTTTATCTTCTTGCATTGATTTCGCTCTTGTATTTACTTCCCATTATTAGCCAAAGCCAAGATTCATATATTATGGGCAGTTGTGAATTTTCTGTTTCAATTTGAGTGAAAGGTGGTATAGTCCCCTGCAAACCTTACGTCTTACTCTAACTTCAATCATAATATGAAAATCAATAATTCCCTTGGTTACATTATCAACAAGTGTCAAAATTACGCATTACATCAGCCCAATCACTTTTAATACGCAGTCATTTGTGTATTGCCTTTGTAGTGCTTCGCAGCTTCTGAGCCAACCCGAGCAACAGTATAAAGAACTGGAGAAAAATGGATGTGGGATGTTTTAGTTGAAAGGCTGAGGTTTCTTTTCAGTTTTTTCAACAAAAGTGCCATCTCTGTCTGAACGCCTCGCCTTTTTATTCAATACTTGCTCTGTGTTTCAATTCTTTCACATTTTCATAGTGTAGGAAGGTTCAAAACGAGCGACTTTTGTTGACGCATTTGACCATGTTTTGAAGAAATAGCTGTAGCGAATACACAGAGCGACTAACAAAAATATGTCCTAATAAAAATTCAATTTAGTCAAAGAGAGGAGGAAGTTTCAGGTTGCATCAGAAATTGGCCCAAAGTACTTTTCCGATTGAAAGACTTTGAGGCAGCGCTCCTTTGCATTCCTTAAGACATGCAGTGGGCTTTGAAAATCGTAAAAGATTTCCAAATGGGTTGCTCGGCTCATGAGAATATAAAACCTCCGAGCCTTAAATATAAACCAAAGATCAAAAAAGAATGAATTTAGAAGACAGCATAAGCTTCAGGAAATCAATATTTACTTATAATACCATCCACGGCCAGTGTCATGTAAAGTTGAGAACGCATAAGGGTGTCTATTTCTGAATATATTGCTCAAGGGAGGACCATTTCCGTACTTTTGAGAATATATAAAATTATTTGTTAAAGAGGGGGTATTTTAGTTCTATGGGGTATTAACTGCTAACGCATAACATATTTAGATCAGCGTGTTAGCTTTTATTATTTTGAAAATGCTATATTCGCCAAAAACAGAGTATTAACGTGTTTTATGAGTTTCACTTGTTTTTGACGCCCCTCGCTTTGCTCTCCGCGCTAAGTCACTCCCCCTTCAGAGCGCTATAACAACACAATGAGCTGCATCCCGCTCATGAAACTACTGCACATCACATCAGGGTTCTGAAGTTGTAGTGCACAGTTTTGTATCGTGTTTTTGTATATTTACGGAGAATTGTCGTGTGGAGCATGGGTGACGTAGGCTTGTGGGCGGAGCATTGCACAGAATCTTACTGTAACTGTAAAGAGGGTTCGAATAGGGCTCGGGAGAGATCGCTAGATTACTGAAACATGCGTGGATGACATCTAAAACCTCTTCAGGCATGTTTTTGATGAGGGGATAACGCTATAACATGGGAGAAAGCTCAAAAAATCAATTTTGCATAATACCCCCTCTTTAATACGTTGCACTTAACCCAATTTCTTATTTCAACACAATTTACTTAAAACTATTCAAACATGTCACAGAATGTTACGTATGTCAAATTCAGCCTTGCCAAAACCACTGAAACAAAGAATAATGCTGATAATGCGTTTTACTTTCCGAGTATCAGGAAGTGTGTGGATAGCATGCTAGTTAATGTTAACTTTACCGTGACGGCAAACCTCTGCTCTGGCCTCTGACTGTAGTGAAACGCTCTTATAAACTCATCGCAGGAAGTCATGTTTGGACGACTGCCAACGGTTTAAAACGCACCAGTTCTGTTTTGGGTTTTTTTTGTTACATTTTTAAGACTGTAAAAATATGATCCAACGCTTTTAAATACCAATTTCCGCCTTTCACTCTTTGGAAATCAGGGGAGTTGCTTCAAGTTGAACAACTCAGCTACAACTTGTTTGTAGAGCACTTTGTGACCACATGCACACAAGAGGCACATTTACAGTTGACTGATGAAAACAAAGCTATTTTCTTTGATGGGCTTTAGTAAGTGGTTACCATGGCGAAAATTAGCACGCCAAACCGCCGCCGTTGATTACCTCTTCACAGATATGGGGATACAAATAGCTGTAGTTAATCTTGTTTAGGGCACACAAATGCAACGTGACACCTCGGCTGCTTCTAACCGGCCCACTGTCACCGCGCAAATGAAACCGGCTGATTGTACCAATGAAAGAGAAGAAACGGAATAAGCCTACGAACTAGAGCAAGAAAAAAAAAATCTTAAGTTTTGATTTAAATTGTTTACTATAGTCTAAATGTCATTTCTGGAACCCGAGTGTGGCATGAGAATATGAGCTGGCTCGAAGTGTGACAGTGTGGGTGGCACCGGGTGAATTATAGCCTCGCCATTTTTCATAATTACACAATGAACAGTCGCAGAAATATTGGCCCCATTAAAACCTTTACAGCCCAAGTAGCCAAGCGCACACAAACACAGAGCAGAGTTTGAGGCTCTGAAAGTTGATTTCCAAAGTCTTAAATAACTCAAAAGTACTGGCGGGTACAAAAAAAAAAAGAAATTGAAGTGAAAGTTTGACAGAATACGCGGCTTTAACAATAATTGTAAACTGTGTCATGTCCTTAGCTGACCATACCCAGTGCGCCATTCTGAAAGCAACTGACAAACAGGTATTCAGTCCGTTCGAATAATGACCAAACCATTGCTGTGGATGCCTTTCTGGTCTCAATCAGACACTTATGTTCTTGTTCTTGTTCTTGTTCTTCTTCTTATTATTATTTAAAGGTGCCTTATCAACTAATCGTAAGGAGGGTTCGAATAGGGCCCAGGAGAAATCGCTAAATTACTGAAACATGCATGGATGACATCTAAAACCTCTTCAGGCATGTTTTTGATGAGGGAACAACATTATAAAATGGTAGAAAGCTCAAAAAACAAACAAACTGCATAATACCCCCTCTTTAAATATAATATATTGCACTCATTTTCTTATTTCAAGCTCAATTTACTTAAAACAATTCAAAAATGTCACAGAATGTTACGTATGTCAAATTCAGCCTTGCCAAAACTGCTGAAACAAAGAATAATGCTGATGCGTTTTACTTTCCGAGTATCAGGAAGTGTGTGGATAGTATGCTAGTTGATGCTAACTTTACCGTGATTGTTAAAAAATAAATAAATAAATTTAAGTGAAAGTCACGAATATAATATGCGGCTTTAACAATGGTAAAATGTGTCAAACTCATCTATCTCGCATTTATTCAGTTACAGGTGATTTCATTGCTAAACAAATACCTTGAAAAATATGCATTCGTATAGTTAGTAGGGTCACCTCTCCACAGATCTGACACGTAACTTCGCCTTATGACAAAATTTGTTTGTCTCTGTGAAGATAGTTAAGTTTAATGTCAAAGCAATAACATCTCCTCGGAGACGAGCGGAGTTATTTAACCAGGTAAAATGTTTGAGAGCTAATTTTCATTTTGCAAACATGTTATGAAATATGGGAAAGAAATGAGCTGCTAATGTTCCAGGTGGAGAGCAAATACTCTCTGTGCCACTGTTACATCATAGTACACATAGTATCATACAGCAGAGGTGGGACCAAGTCGTTGTTTTGTCTAAAGTAAGTCTCAAGTCTTAAGTCCCAGGCAAGTCCGAGTCGAGTCCCAAGTCAGTGACCTACAAACCCAAGTCGAGTCCAAGTCCTTTGTTAGTCATTTCAAGTCTTTGAACTGAAGCATCAAATATACCTCGTATTTTTGCAATTTATATGCTTTTTAAACTAAATTGTACAAAATCCAAATCTCACGGAGCGATGAGACCTCTGTCAGTCAGTATAACAATATTGCCGAATCTTTTTTTTTTTTTTTTTGCAACAATATTTTCACAATACAATGCAAACTGTGCCTGTAAATGCCTTTCAAGTATTGTGCAATACATGAATGGACCATAAAATTAACCAAAAAAGTGCAGAAGTATTGCTCTATACATTTCTGTCTTTTTTGGATGCCATTTTTGGTTTTATTCAGGACCGGCTCAGCCTAGAAGTGGACTCAGCAGCTGCTTAGAGCCCCGAGGCCATCAGAGGGCCCCCAAGAGCCCATATGTTTATATTGAAAATAAAATAATATAATATGTAAATTTTGGAAACAGTGCTCGGGTGTTTACAGCAGCCTAAATATCCCTCTGTAAAGATCACATTTTTAAATTTTTTTTTTAATCTATAGTAGCAAAATACATTTGTTTTTGAACCAGGCATATGTGTGGACAGCTATGTGTTTACTCCCCCGAGATTAAAACATTCCAGTCTTTTGATCATATAAATAGAAATACAAATACAAGGTGGTGAGAGCATGGCCATAATGTTGTCAAATGTGAATCCCCAATAGCTGAGCCCAGGTACCTCCACTGCCAAGGGGCCCAGAGACAAATTAAGACCCCTGAAAGCTAGAGCCGGCCCTGGCTTTATTATAGACTACATACCTGATATATGAATGCTGCATACATCTCCAAAACAATTTTTCGAACCTGTCTCCCACCTGTAATACCAGTACTACAATCCATACAAAACTGACTACGGTACAAGTCCGATACTACCATTCAAAAGGCAGCAATAACAGCAGTAGCGACTTCAACAATGCACACGTAGTTGTGACTTATGGCGGTAATGATAGTGGGTCATGTGGGGGCATAGATCAGACTGTAAAGCCTTCCCCGAGGCTAGCACACTACTGTATGGAGGAGTGTATATGTGAGATTAAAAGGGACGCGGAGCTACTGCAGTTTGCACAGTAAAGTGGATACTTCATCAGAGCAGTCGCGAAGAGGGGATGTCTTCTGAGGTACAGTAGTGTACATACCACAGAGAAAGTGGGCCTTGGGGAACAAGAGGTATACGAAGAACTGTAAGGGATAAGGAACGGGTTTATATTGCTTCATTATGCTCTATATCCGATCTGTTCTACCCACATCTCATAGATACTGTGTGCTACATAGAAATACATATTAGCTGGAGTAGTTTGAATACAATTAACCTATATGAAACTTGGTGGATGGTCCTGGCAACCTGCCTGTCTCCATGGAGATGTTAATGCTTGTCTGGAATGTTCCACACAGTAAAATGATCTATCTTGAATTGGCGTTTTTATTGCTAAAAAAAAAAAAATAGTGAAAAAATACTTCTCACTAAGCAGGAGTCACCTCTGCACAGATATGACCTGTAACTTCACCTGTGTAAATATATGTCATCTGAAATTCTGATAATTCCAGATACTGCGTTGTTATATCTAGGTGATGTAATAAAACAATTTTAAGTACGGCCGTCCTACCCCCAACTGTGAAACTATAATTACTTCAAAATCGATACCCAATCTCAGAGTACATGCAGTATCCAAACTATACTTTTGATTCTTTTGAAAATGTGGACTACGTATTTGTTGAAAGAACACAATAGTTTTATTCCATATACTTGCTGAAAAATAGTCTCCTTGAAAAAGGTTTGCACCGCAGCATGTCATTGTGGCTTCCCTATTGTTTAGATTGCATTGTCCCTGTGTACATTTGCGTCCTGCTTGCCTTCAAAACACAAATAGATTTTTTTCAGACATCCCTGTAATCTTCTGTAATTTCCATTCAAAAGGCCGGTCCTTTGACACAGACCGGTACTTTTATATTCAAACAATGATACAGACACAATAATAATATTTTTGCAGACATACATGCGTTGGATGGAGGTGCTTTTGTGTCACGGGTGCGACAAATGATACGGGGAAAAGAGTGAAGATAAGGAGGTGTGGTAAACAAATGGGGCAGGTACGATAAAGTGTGCCATTAGGAAGACAAAGTGCTTTAATCTATACTCCATCGCCTGTGCAGATGCGGTAATCCTCATAATCGTCCGGGCCATGCCATACCCAGATTATGACCCTAAGAAGTCAATAGGATCCGCAATCTTTTACTCTCTGGCTACTCGAAACAACAAGATTAGGGACGCTAAAGAGGTCAGCTGTTTTTAATTGTTAAGAAAATGAATAGTTGTGGTCTGCAATGGAGCTACGAGTGTGATAAGGAAATAAGTGATTTATGCTTTACCTGAGCATCTTTTATCTGCTGTGCTGCATAACATTTAAGCCAAAAAATAATGACTAGAATAAAAGAGTGTTTTTGTTTTCATTTTGGATGTGTTTATTGCATTGAAAAACGTAGAAAAATATCTTACTATGAGCGCGTTTGCGTCTCCGTAACCCTGACTTTTATTTGGCCTGTATAAGGGCCTCCTCCTGCTTGTTTCCATGAATATGTTGTTCCTTTGGCTATAATATTCCTCAGCATAAAACGTTTCTATCTCCAATATCATGCAGGTGACATGCCACCTCCAGAAAGTTACACAGTGTTGCTTTAACTTTTAGTTTGAATTTTGTTTAATAATTGTACTTAGTAGAATCATAGCCTCAAATCTACCACCTTTCCTATGATAACAAATGTATGGTGTGTGACGCCGATTTATGAAAGCACCTTGTCAATGCCCAAACTCGGAAGCTAAGGGCTGGGCCTGGTTAGTACTCGGATGGGAGGCCGCTCAGAATTCCGGGCGCCACAGTGGGACAGCAGTGGCTCTAGCGGAAACTGTAGTTGTGCCCTTACGCGAGACACTTCACTCACCTTGCCTAGTATGAATTTAGTGTGATTGATTGGGGTCCCACCGGAGGAGCTGGAGAAAGTGTCTGGGGTGAGGGAAGTTTGGGAGTCACTGCCTAGACTACTGTCCCCGTGACCCAGCCCTGGATGAGCGGAAGAAAATGGATGGATGAATGATTGGCCCAGATTGGCAGCCTTGTTTCAGTCTACCCCAGGGCAGCCGTGGCTACATTAACTTACCACAACCAAGTATGGAGTGAATGAATGACGCACAAAGTTGTAAGGCTACGTTCAGCATCTGTAAAAATGCTATATGACTAATGCGTATTTATCACAATGAACCTTACTATTTTGTGTTCTAAATATGACAAAAATACTTCCCAAGAGTGTATCATACAGCAGAGGTGGGACCAAGTCGTTGTTTTGCCAGTCTCAAGTAAGTCTCAAGTCTTTGGCGTCAAGTCAGAGTCAAGTCCCAAGTCAGAGACAAGCAAGTCTAAGACGAGTCCCACGTCAGTGACCCACAAGTCCGAGCTATGTCCAAGTCCTTTGTTTTGAGCTTCAACTCATTTCAAGTCTTTGAACCGAAGCACCAAATATAGCTTGTATTTTTATCTTATTTAGACATGGCTGAGACTCTGCACCCCACATATCCAACCACCACCAAAACAACATTCAAACTTAAAGCAAGATTAATGGACACAATGACAGTATGAACAGGTTAAAGCTGGAATCTAACCGCCAACATTCCCGATATAAGACAACCACAGCTACCTACACCACCATCACCCCAATTACTTTAACCAAATTCTTTTGTTCTCAGCTCCCCAAATTCCATGGCAGTGTTATTGCTCGTTCATAATCCCTCCGAACCAAACATCTATATTTCACTGGCTCATGTGGCTGGCGCTATCTCGTAATACTGGGCCTGTTTAAGGACCTAAAAGACAAGTTTAATCTTGCTGGTGCCTGTTTCCGCGCCCTTATTTACAACCTCATTCACTTCTAAATGCACTCGGAGCTCTGGCGGCACAGGCTGGCCCTATCACAAAGTCACCAATATTTATGAGCGTTGGCCACTGTCTGCTGCCTGATTCATACGCAAGCTCCTTTGTTTAAGTGCTGGTGTAAAACTATTGTCAATTAGTTAAGTATGGGCAAATGATAGCTACAGAACGGCGACTTGCTTT
Organism: Periophthalmodon schlosseri; assembly: GCA_000787095.1. Taxonomy (NCBI): domain Eukaryota; kingdom Metazoa; phylum Chordata; class Actinopteri; order Gobiiformes; family Gobiidae; genus Periophthalmodon; species Periophthalmodon schlosseri. Next base: position 37,323 of record KN481114.1, read on the forward strand.
ACGGTCATTTCAGGACATGTTTGGGGTTACTTCTCAACTCATGTTTGTGGTGAGCTATGTCGTCATAGAAATTTGACATTACCTGTTACTACTGCTATGTATTCTGATTATTTTGTACCAATTTTTTATTACGTTTATGGGCAACAGTAGCAGTGTTTGTCCACTGATCCGAAGGTTGGCGGTTCGCACATAAACATCATTGAGCGGTCAGATCCACTGACAAACAAGTTGGTGGTGTGATTCCAGCTCCCACAGATGAATGCTGCTGTTGTGTACTTGGGCAAGACGCTTAACCCGCCTCGCCCTCAGTGTCTGCATACACTGGTGTATTAATATGTGTCTGAATGGGTGAGTGGTTCCTTGATGTAAAGCGCTTTGAGTGTCTTGAAGGTGGAAAAGCACTGTATAAAAATGTGACCATTTACCATTATGGTGAGTGGGTATAAGTGCAGTCCATTTGATTACAACTGAATTCCAGATAAAATAAGAATATCTAACTGAACGACTTTCTAACTCGTAAAAAATGATTTTAAAACAAATTAATTATTATTTGTATTATTAAAATTATTACTTAAATGTATGACTTCCAGTGAAGCTTTTATTTATTTATTTATTTATTTATTCATTTATTTATTTGGTTGTTTATTTATTTATTTATTGGCAGAAATGTGCTTCCATATGTAGTAGCCATGAGGTGGGGTCTACCAGAAATTTGGAGACTAATTATTCCCCTTGAACCACGGAACAATATAACGCTAGGACTCTTTGTGCAGTGCCACCCTGGATAAGACTCTAGGGAACCCAGGTCTAGGTAACAAGGACTCAATGGACAAGAGACATGAACTATGAAAATACATTTTTATTCCAGCATTTTTTTAAAAAATACACACTTTTCGTTGGAATGGATTATTTAAAACTACCAAAACTATACATTTACTCAAGTATATGTATTGTTACGGTATGGCAGCCTCTCCACAGATCTGACATGTAATGTGGCCTCTGTGTCACCATGATGAATAATAACTTACCACAACATAGCAATAACATCTCCACTGAGACAAGGATGTAGCTTGGCCTCCTCCAGAAAAGTTACGTATTGTAATGCGCCTTTGAATTGGAAACAGCCTTAGACAGACTTCCATTCATACAACTTTACTGCTCACCTTAAAGAACCCCAGATCACCCCCTGTATTTTGAACATTTTCACCAACCTGTAAGGCTTATGACGAGCTGTTGAGTCAATAAGAGTTTACATCATGAAATCTTAATTCACCGAGCGACACAAAGGATGAGTGCTTCTGAAAATGACGATGTAAGATACAGACCCCAGGTGCTTTGGTCAATAACGGCTGGAGAGTGGAAATCGATGAGTAAGCTCCTCGAGAGTGACCACTGATCTGGCCCATCTCCTCCTGCTTATCAAAAAGAGGCCAGCGTCAGACAGTTAGATTCTTGAATAAACAAGACATTCTGCATTGATCATTTTTATATTAGCCTTTAAACATGCTCTTGAGTTATTTTGCTTTGGCATCTCATGTTTTAGAATTTTAAGAAGGAATTATTTTTCAGCTTGGGCGTTCCCCATAGTAGAATCTGGTATAGGGTCCATCTACTGGTAGCAGAGAGAATTACCATGTGGAGAAAACTGTTGTTATCTAATTAAGGAACATGCCCGACATGTTAATGTAAGCAATGTATGTTATGTAAGACTGTATTAAGAAGTGGACTAAGTGAGTGTGACGTCACCCATAGCGTTCGGCTCCAGTCAAACGAAGCTCATCGAGACTAGGAGTTATAGTGGCGAATCAAAGCAGCGGGTGCTTAGCAATGCTGTCAATCAAACCTGCTGCTAACGCTAGCGGGAGTGACCTCAGGGAAAGAAGGCATCTGATTTGTCTCTTATTAATGTTCATATCTTGAGTTACCGACACAAAAGCAAAATGAAAATACCAGGATCATGTAGAGCGGGTTAATACGAACATTTTAAAACCAAAATGACGAGCCTGACAGCAGCATTTACGGAGCGAGGGGCAACAGTTGTCTAATGTAAAATGAATTGGAGTCAATGGAGCCAGAAGCGCACTCACTTCCTATTTGGAACACAGAGGCTAGCAGGTTAGCTATGTCCATTTATATATACAGTCTATAATTTCACTCAACGTCAGAAAAGAGGCTAGCAGTTAGCTATGTCCATTTATATATACAGTCTATAATTTCACTCAACGTCAGAAAAGTCTGGCAATGATTTATGGACTTAAAACTGTGCAGGGTTTCTAACTGTGACGCAACAATCCTGGGAAAATTCAAACTATGTATTTTCTGAGGCTCAGAGCCAAACACAACTCCAGGTATATTTTTTTAATGAGGGAACAGAGCATAATATGTGTCCTTTTGAGAGCTCGTACAGAGAAGGTCAGAGCCAGGACATGCACTGTTAATACGGACTCGTCACATTTGAATGCTGCTGTGTTTCGGATTTATGAATATTGATAAGAGATGTTAAGACTTGTCTCCAACTCTGTGTTTCTGGCAGATTGTTTTCCCCAACGTGCTCAACAATGTTTATTACACTTGCTCATTAATTCTTCAAAACCATCTCCCGCACCTCCATTTGACGTACTTGTACTTTTTAACTTTTTTCCTTTGTATTCCCTATCTCATTGCTTCAGAATGTTTCTTTAGTTAAGATTTCATGGCGTTTAGTCATTACAAAGTTGTTCTGTGAAGTAGAGTTGAAAGTGGGATCTTAAGACGGACTTAAAATGACACTTACCTCCCAGTAAAGTCTAGCAATTAGAAAAAGCTTTGACTACAAATATTGCAAGAATAATGCAATAATGCAAAGTTTTTTGGACTTTTTTTGGGTAAATTTTTAAGACGCTTGATATACTTGGAATGTAATTGTAATGGTGTAAGAAAGTTACATTGTCCACTACATGAATCAATACAAAAAATAGGCATTTTTTAAAATATATATCATTAATATTTTTACACTCTTTTTTAGCCTATTTTTCTCATTAACCTGAAAGTGCTTGTTATGCTATGAATAAAACCTTTCGATATAGTGAAGGTACGAACACTCACTGCCAGATGAGGTTACATAACCAAAAGCCCATGCAATATAGTCTATTCCTCCCTGATCAGGAGTCTGGTTTAATATCATGGGAACAGTCTTCAGTCACTGTGCTGTGGCCCTCTGACCTTATAAAAAATGCATATAAAAAACTATGGAGGTAAAAAGTATACTTTTTCTTGGCAAGCACTGCAATGTAAAATAGAGCTTCAGCCTGGAAGACCTAACTCCCGTCTACTCACCACTTCTCCAGAGTTTACCTGCTCCTCAGCCTTCATCACCACCTCCTATTACTCCTCCCCTCCGCTCGCCGCGCCTCTTCTTCATCCAATCAGCGCCCTTCAAACCCCCATCACAGACGCACGGCCGCTCCAGTTTGTGCCGCGTCCCACCTCCTCCCCAGCTTCCCCTTGGCTTCGCGTCGTCTCATCGTCCCTTCACTCACTTCGGCCTCACCTCTACCACCTCCAGTGTCCAGGTCCCAGGAGGAAGACATCTCCTAAACGTCATCTAACTGGCACACCCTTCATCGCAATGTCTTCTGCTGGGGTCTGAGCGCCAAAGACTCATTGACTCAACTCATTCAATAAAGCCTCCTAATACCTTTCTTTGGTGTCCGTCTTTCCCGGTTGAAATAACTTCACATCTAAGACAACCATGCTGTGTTGAAGCGAGTGCGCACTTTCCCATTAAGCAAACATGAGTGCGGCGCAAAATTGTTTTGTTTTTTTTTAGTTATATTTAATATGGACTTTATTTGTACCCTTCGTGTGCACTTCCACTTGGAATAGACCACTGTGACGCGCTAATCAGCAACGCCGAGATTAACTCAAGCAAAAGCAAACAAAGAAAGAATGAGATTTTTCCTTTCTCTGCCCGGACTTGGCAAGCATCAGTCCTTTCCCTGGATCTCCCTGTGTTACTTGTTGGGACCGAGACCGTAGTGAGAGAGGGAGGAAGAGGAGGAGGGAGGGAGAGAAGGGAGTGTAGAACAAAGCAATGAGCGTCCCTTTGTTGGGATTAGGTAAAAAAAGAAAGCCTCTTGTCTTTGAGGCACTGGGCTTGTTGCTCCATCTAATTTAATAACATGCTTTTGTGCCTGGGAGATTTCCTGTGTCTCTATTTTGGTCATGGCTTCGTGTGTGTTTGAAGTGGGATTGTTCTCATGTAGCAGCCTCGCTAACCCATGTGCATAGTTTGACAGTATTCTGAATTGTAGCAAACGGTAACAGCATTCAAAGCAATCCATTCTGACCTGTAAAATTGCGTTAGATTTCAAACATGTTTGTGTGTTTGAAAGTGCTACAGTTGAACCGATGATATAAGCACTGCGATGTGGTTCTCCATAGGGCACTATAGTATTTGGGGCTGCGTGGTCCTCCCCCTGCAAATCCACAATAATATCTCAGGAATTTTTTAAACAGAGTGACATCAGTCTGGTCCCTTGTGATATTTTTTTTTTCTTTTCAGTTTTCTTCGTAAGCAGCCATATTTGTTTTGGACCATGCATGTCCATGACTGACTAATCCACCTGTCAACAAACATAGAAGATTAACAATTCAGTAATCTGCAGGTATCACAGTTATTACAGCCTAGGCTAATTCGCAACACCAGTCCCCAGAAAGGCTTTTAAAACTTTTCAAATTTCACTAAAAAGCAGTGGGATTGGTTGTACAAAAAGCAACAAATACAGCGAATTTGTCAAGAGAATCAAAAAGTTGTCACCCCCTGGTGGAATATGTCTAGAATACTTGAAACATGACCTGGTTCTTCGCATGTTCACACCTGTCCCATCTGTACATATTAAGGCCTGAGCTGTTCATGTGACCATCGACTATCGTGTCAAACTGGAAACCACTTAGAATTGGCTTTGGAGAGTTAAGGCTGTTCAAGACGCTATCCCAAGATAAGACTTCCTTTGTTTTGGTGACACACTTCAGAATGAATTTTTCACTTTTGCAGACTTCATTTACAACATGGTTCAATACCGGCTTAGCTAAAGCCCTTGAAGTCATCTTAATGACTATTGGCTTCTGCTAACTGTCAGATCGTCCTGATGGTAGTGGCTAACGCTCACCTTATTTCCTCTCTGTATTTCCTTGGTGGAGCCATGGGATGGGACATTTTTTATTTTTTTTTAACTCTTTATTGAAAATGGATGTTTTTGTCTGAGGTCATGTGTGCAATCTCTACAGTTTTAATAGACCGCATGCTGCTTTTAAGGGGGAAAAACTATTAATGAGTGTTTTTTTGGAGGCCGATTTCTTGTACAAATTACTGTAACACTGAAAGGTGTACTAAGGAAGTTTTCTGGAGAGGGGCACATCACCAGCTTGGAAGTGTTACAAGGTTGCCTGGAGTAGCATAGTATAAATCCTAGTGTCTCAAACCAGCACCATCAAATTCAAAATGGCTTCTGGATGAGAGCCAAAACGTCTTGATCTCAAAAACAGTACACAGATGATTACCTCTGTAACCTCTTCTGTCTTACATCACTCCTGGATGAATGAGAGATTGCACGTCTCATTTGCCTGGACTGTTCCACAATATCATATTATACTTATCTACCTCCATGGAAACAAGCAGGTGATGCCACCAGGCTAAGTTACAGGTCAGATCTGTGTACAGGCGACCCTGTTCACAGTAAGAATGCATGTTTTTCAAGGTGTCTTTGAGCAAATAAGACATGTGCTAAATATTTGAATACATTTAAAATGTGGAACACACGGAACAAAAGAATATTAATGAAAATAAAACAACTCCAACCTTAAAGGGCCCATATTACACTATTTTCTAATCTATGTTATAATGCTGCTTCCTCATCACAAACAGACCTACAGGTGTGTGTTGTTTCACACATCTTTAACATACAAACCTTTCACATTCAGGCTGAGTTCTTCTCTCAAACAGAAAACACTCTGTTCCACCTTGTGATGTCATGTGGTAATACAGGAAGTGCTCCACTGTGTTTTGAAACTCCATACACCTTCACCAGAATCATTTGGATAATTTTAGCCCTGGAAAACCGATCTCTACTGAACTAAAGGTAAACAGTAGCTGTCAACTTGAGAACTACCGCTTCATGACATCACAAGGTGGAACAAAGCATTTTGAGCTTTGGCAATGTAGACAGACTAATAATAAAGCGTTACTCAGACATGTGTGAATGAAACAAAACACAACTCCAGGTATGTTTTTGTGTGTGAATGAACAAAACACAACTCCAGGTATGTTTTTGATGAAGTAACAACATTATAACATGTCTTAAAGCTCACAAGAGTCCATTTTGTATATTATAGGACCTTTAACTTATTTATCCCATATCCGAACTTTAAAACATGCTGTTCAACCAATAATGAAGGACTTACATTGAAAAAAAGAGTGCTGTTTTGGACCTCGTATTAAGCATGAAATAAAATCACAATATATCCCTTTAAAGTATATTCAGCAACATTAACATACACTTCAGCATATAGCAGACCTTGTTAATAATTTTGTATACAGGACCTGAAGAAGTGTCCCCATTCTGTCTCGCGCTAGCATACTTCCACACTTACTTACACTATACGCATGTGTGACAGCGCGTGCAGATGTCCGTGCCACATGAAGAGCCTACTGAATTAAACAAGGCTCCGGTGGCTAAGACTAGGTCATGCGCTAAATGCTAACCGTATGCACTTTACTGTCTCCGTTATGTCTCTAACAGTGAACTTTGAAATTCAAGAGTATCCAAACTTCAAACTTTTTTTTTTAACATTTGAAGTGCAAGTAATCCCATTGACTTTGTAGAATAGAGATTTTAAAACGATATAAAGAGAAATGCGGAGCAGATCTGAAAAAATAATGCCCGACTCAGTTCAAACTCCTGAGATTGCGAGTGACTGGTCTATACATTTCTCTATAAGCCCCGTCAGATTGAAACCCCAAATGTAAAAAGTGTTAGTTCTTTCTTTGATTAAAGTTTTATGACATGGTGGACTCTCGGAGCAGGTAAAAAGTACAGACCTGGTAATAGCATTAATAATTGCGTAATGTGAGTTTATCTTGCATCATTTTATTCTTGTGGGATGACATTGCGAGATCCAAAAGGCGAAGAAGATGGTTTAGCAGTGAAATAAAACCTTGATTTTGATTAATAGCGCTCTGTGAACTCTCTCACACCCAATATTGTACACCACTATAGAGCCACAACACTGGTCAAACCAAATCTTTGAATGGATCTTAAAGCGGACCTATTATGCGAAATCGGCTTTCTGGAGTTTTTAAATATGTTACAGATGTCTCCCTTTCTCATTTACTCTCTCGAAGTTGTATTTAGTGTTGTTTTCAAGATGTCATTGCTCCAATCAACCCCCGTTTTCTCGTAATCGTGATATGCATAGAATTTGGCAGCACTGCATCGTCATTTTGGTACAAATGAAAAAAAAATCTGCTACTTGCTAGTGTGATGTGCTGCTATCCATGTTTACGGGTGTTTTAGATTATAGCTATACAGCAGACACAAGCACAGCATGTCTTCTTTAAAGAATAGTTTTATTCTGGATAAAATACAAACCTTGAAAAGCTTTAGGAACTTTGAATGTCTTATTGTTCAACTTTCACAACTACCATTCATTAGACTAATTCATTTACACAATCATTTAACAAAATATAAAATATAACACAACAACACGAGGTGGAGCGCTTTAGTTGCTGGCATCCTGACCTGTAAAACACTATGTAACATTTCTGTCTCCATGGAGGTTTTATTGCTTTGCCTGGAATGTTCCACAACATGCCATTAAAATTATCTCCATGGATACACGCAGGTGACGCCACCAGACCAAATTACATGCCAGGTCTGTAGATGTTCGTGGAAGTTTTTGTGCTATGGAACATTCTAGGCAAAGCAAGGTTATCTCTTTGGACCTTTCAGGAAAGCTAAAGTTTTTTGTGCGTACAGCTCAGGTATGAGTGAACCACGCACAGTCGGAGTGCAGCCGTGCTCTCCAGCCTGACCCTGTTTGATGTCCATGTGTTCCGACACTCTCCGCGGGCATGCAAAATTAAACAGGAGATCCAACTGGAAGAGCCGTACACAGTAGAGCTGTGATTTCCCCTGCTCACGTATGACAGGCACATGATGTCACAATATTCAAAGCTTCAGCAAAAAGTAGGGTAAGGCTTTTGAATGACAAAAGTGATGAGAACATGTCTAAACTGTAAATGCGCTGCTACCGTCTGTGATGACTACCCAACCAGGCCTGTCACAATAACACGTTTTGAAGCACGATAGTAAAAGAAAAAATCAAATCTGTCAACTGGACAAAAGGTTGTAGACGTTTCGCTGCTCATCCAAGCTGCTTCTTCAGTTGTGGTCAGATCACTGTTGGACGCTGCCTTATATCGGAGCTAACTACTGAAACTAACACACCTATTGTTTACAGTTTCTGTTTGTTGGCTATGTAAGTAAGAACTGTGCCTGAGTCATACTTAGCATAATCATTCAGGCCCCTAATGGGTGCTCTCACAACTATTAGCATACTGGCTATCCCTATTGTTAGGCTGGAGTTATAAATAGGGGATAGATGATGTCTAAGGCCCCCGTTCCTGTTCAAGGATGGATTGTCTTTCCTAACAAAAATTGCTTTTTTAACTCCCAACTTTGAAGCATGATATATCGCTACAGAGAAATATTGTGATAAATGATAAAATTGAATTGAATTGAGCAGAATAATCCTAGTAAACCCATTTTAAAAGAGTATCATTAAAAGGCATCAGCTACCAAAAATAACTTGCAGAATAATTAGCCATAAAAGTTACTTATTCAACTCTCTACAGCTCAAACAAAAATCTCCCCATTATGACATCTAAAGCACGACATCTAAAACATAAAGAGGTAAACAAGAAATCCACATAAATCAATGGGACACTGCGGGTAAATGTATAATTGCGACATTTTAATCAGATAGTTTACAGCAGAGCAGATTAGCTTTCCTCACTTGAATAGAAGCAGTTTTTGTGTGTTGGTGAAATGAGTTACTCTAAAAATAAACATCCTGTACTTCCCTCTGGTGTTAGCCAACAAGCTAGTTCTTGACTATCAGAGCCACAGCAGAAAAAATGGTTCACTTCACATCAACTACACTTTTAATAGCCTTAATAAAGCATGAACAAAGACTTCACTCATACGGAACAATTAGTTTATTAAAGCTACCATGTGTAATTATACTGTCTGACCCGGCCCTGTTGTATTTTGAACAGCGTTGCAAAGCGCCTGCTCCCTGCTAGGCCAGCGGTGCGGGCGGGAATGGGCATTACCTCGAACAGCCTCGCTCAGGATTGGCTCTTTGGTTGCTATGATACTCGCGGTCGGAATTCCAAATGTGGAACTCGGCTTCAAATTTGCCCCTATAACTGCTAGCCAAAAAATCAAATAAACTTACGGATGGTAGCTTTAAAGAGCCTGTACCAGTTTTTTCCCCATGTGTTTGAGCAACATTATTGTATAAGCAGCTCTTGAGGTCAAACAATACTGTGTTCTGTCTGCATCTAATTATAAAACGTTTCATTGTCCGATAATTAAGAAGCGCAATGTTAGCATGCTAGTAGTTTTTAGCTGCATCGTGACAGTAAACTCCGTGCCGGCCTCTGACAATTGCGAAAAGCGCTTATAAACTCATCTTGGTGAATAATTAGGATGCCCGTAATACATAAGGTAAGTGAGGAATAACTTTGGGCCACTCCATACCATTTAAAATGAACTAGTTTTGTTTTTCACGTTTGTAAGAAAAAATCTGGTACAGAATGATCTAGGCGCAGTAATACCCTGACTAAGTAGTTAAAAAGTAGTTAAGTTGGCCCATTCACACACACACACACACACACACACAAACAGCAAGAAGCCACGTTATCTTTTGTTCTGCTACTTGTATTGAAGATTATGTAAGTGCATAACCTCCTATGCTCCACCACTGCATACACATATTGACAATGCTGAACAATACATTCTATTTTTTCTTCTTACTTTACATTGTATAAGTGCCATTGTACCAGACAGTCCTCCATGTCTTGTTCCATTCTTGTGATACACTTGTCCTGAACTCTTACTCCCTTCCAGCCATACTTACCCGTATATTGTTTACTGCCGTCACTGCACATTTGCCTCGGAGCGCAAATTCTGGACAGATATTCATAAAACATATATACAGTTCCTGATCGTATTTAGTCGTTGCGTAAACACTTCAGTGACCTCTATACGGGGACACACACGCACACTTTGCTGGCCCAAATGAGCGTATAAATTTTCTGCTTGGCGTGCGTGGAGCGGTAAACATGCAAACCTTTGTTATATGCACAAGATTCCATAAGTACGTGGTGAGCTGTTCTGAAAAGGTCATGTTTACAGCGTATGTTATGTACTCACGTTCTGTTGTAGCATTACGAGGTATATGGCTTATGAAGTAAAATGATATTTGTATTGTAAATGTAAAATAGTTATACAAATGTATATATATTTTGTTGGAAAATGGAACATACTTAGAAATGTTTTGACTTTTTTTGGTCAGGTTTGTCAGGTATCTGATATTTAAACAGCAAAACCTGGTAGTTTTGCTGTTTAAATCCAAGAGTGCCGCGATCTGGATGTGTCGCATCTGTAGGGCTGTGTGTTGTTTGAAAATACTATGTTACTTTCTATCATTCCTGTAAGAAAAAAACAAAATGATAGAATTTAAATGTGAAAAAGAATGAAATGAAAGAATCTAAATGATGCTTTAGTATAGTAAAATGTAAAAATAAATAATAATAATAATAATAAATAATAATAATAATAATGAAGGCCCTCGCCACCCCTTGCAACCGCGCGGTACACGCCCCCGCAATAATAATAATAATAATGTTGATCATGTTTATCAATCACATTTATATAATTATATATTTAAAATGAGTGCCTGAACATAACGTAAGGTAAATGCTGCATCCCCCACCCCACCTCCTTGTGTCTGTCATGTCTGTTGTCTTATTGTAAATATTGATTTCGTACTTACTGCTCAAATATTGTTTATCCTGTTGTTTTTGTGTTAATTATACATTTAAATATATATAACAAAAAATACACAGCAAAACATTAAAACCGCCAACATTTTAACATTTTTGCCAGGTGCTTGTCTCCATGGAGATAGATATATTTAACGCCTTTCTGTGGAACATTCCAGGTGAACCAAAAACAAATCCAGGCAATGGTACCAAAATACAAATGAAATGTATGTAAATATCTAACTTTGAAGAAAATAATGGAAAAACTGTCTAAAAAAATCCTTCTCTCATTATTCTGGCATTTAAAAAAATAGAAATATTTTTGGTAATTCTAATTAACCTAAAACAGGATTTTTTAAAACAATTTTTTTGCATAACCTATGTGTGTCTCAAGACCCATTTCTATCATTTGTCTAGACGTGTTAAGCAGGAGTTTGACCTGAGCACCAAGAGCATAAACAGACACTTCTACCCATCCAAATGTTTACATAAGACACGCGATGCTTTATGTGTTTCATGTGCGAGACAGTAGAGCAGAAATATCACATACTGCTCCTGTTCCCGTGACAACAACCAACCCTTTTCTTCTCTCCATATGAACTTTTATTATGAATTCAGAATTACTCACGCATATGTGGTTTGGCTTCGAAATATGCTAATTTCCTTCACTGTATGGTATGTATGACCCAAGAAACCTATTGTGGGACGCTTAACTTACTAAACGCATGTCTTCTACCCCATGCATGGAGAATGGGTTCTAATGTACCCTTTCTGAATAATACAATAGAGGGGTTAACTGTGGGACATGGTCATGACATGGTGTTTACAGTGACGCTCTGTGCTTTCGCAATGGAGAAAGATCCAGACCGACAAAGGCAGAGTAGAAGTAATAAAGGAGCAAGTAGAAATGTACTGGAACTGGTAATGGAAATGAATGAACCTCCGACTCCACCTGTGTTGCAGCCAATCAGAGAAACGCAAGGTCTGTTCGTGTCAAAACAAACATGGCGGCAGTGGTGGAACTGGTAAGGAAGTAAAAGTAGTAAAGTACTTAAAGCAGAATTAAAGTGCATTTTACAGTGGGTACTTTTTATTTTTACTTCACTACATTTGAGAGCAGGTATCTGTACTTTCTACTCCACTACATTTTTTTACTGGAGTGAAAGATATAAAGTACTTTTCATATGATTTGAGGGGTTATTTTTACCATGTTCGTGGTAACATCCTGACTAAAGTTTCGAGTTCAAGCTTCGGCTTTGAGCAAACAAAAATAAATACACAAAATTCATAAGAAAAACAAAAAAAAATGATTTGTATTGTTTCTGTTTAATAAATTTAATATGTTTAATAAATTTTAAAATATGTGTCATTTTTTAATCAATATCATTACATTTAACACTTCAAATACGTTTTACTTTTTACTCTCAAAGTACATTTTTAAACAGGTACTTTAATATTTTTAATTATGTTTTCATGTGATACTTTTACTTTTACTTGAGTAACTTTTTACCTCTGTATCTGTACTTTTACAAAATGTAAAAGTAACAAAATGGAGTACTTTATCCAGTAAAAAAGGGATGAAAAATAATGCAGAAGACTGAGAAACAATGCAGACTGCTCCAGAATCAACCTCCAAACATCAAACTAAACTCTCAGGTAAAATAAGTTATATATATATGGTTCCAATTCAACACCACTCTGCCAGTCGCCCTCACACCATCGTCCAGTGTTGTATTATATTTGTTTTATTCTGTTGTTTCATATTTCTATCTTGTTCTGTACAATATCTTTAGCTGTTTTGAAAGGCGTTCAAATAAAATGGTTTATGATGCTCTGATTGACAGAATCAGCCCACTGCAAACAGAAATAGCAAAGATAAAATGATTGGAATCAAAGTTTTTTGGGGGTATTTAGTGTTAAACTGTATCATTCAGATCATTATTGTGCATTTTGTTCATTTTAAACTAGAATATTGATCTAAAATGAGAACAGAAATGGATCCATTGACATCCTGTTCAAAACTGCAGAACTCAAAAGCCACATCTCTTTTATCATGTGGTTTCATTGTAGCAAGCAGCAGATTTTCCTCTAAATGGTTTTATTTTGAGAAAAAAAAAAAAAGAAAAATCAACTTTCATATCAAATTAATTCATCCTTTTTAATAGCTGTGTGTAAGCACTGAGTGGGTAGAGATAGGGGGCAGGCGAACGCAGAAATTGTCTGAGCACTCAAGCCTCCAATTAAGGACAATGCAGGATTACTCAAACATACATTAATCAGTCTTTGTAACTTGTAAGTTGTTGTAAGTCTTTCCAAATGGAGGTTCTTTTGAACAAACCAGTGTGTTATTTACACCTTGACATGTTTCGGATGCCTTCTGTATCTTCTTCAAAAGACCACATGATGTTAAATGTGACGTGTCTTTCCAACTGATTTACAGATTTTGGCACTGTTCTCCTACCTTTCCATGACATCTCCTGCAGGAGAGAGAGAGATATCATGGACCATGAAAGCACAAAAATAATTGAGATGGAGGACAACAAACACAATCGTGGATTAAAGAGGCTATTGAGAACAGGAGACCAACCCACAGAACAGTAAACAGGGATCAACTTTCAAGAACCTGTGATGTTGTCCTGGAGAAGTCGGACTGCAGATAGCGCTATTCCCTTACCAATACAGGTAGGAGAATGATGCCAAATCTATGTAAATCAGCTGGCAAGACACATCACTGTAACATCACGTGACCCTTCTGAAGAAGGATGCAAGTCACCCGAAACAAGATATGTGTAAATAACACACTGGTCTGTTCAAAAGAATCTCTATTTGGAAATACTATTGGAAGACCGAAATGAACCTCTTTTACAATAAGTTGTCTTGATTTGAGTAGATTAGAATTTCCAAGGCCTCCTCCCCCCAAGAAGCAAGTCCGCATCTCCCCATGAAGTGTCCTGGGAGCATCAGACACAGATGCCCAAGGAGGCTCCTCTCAGCTGGAGGAGCAAAGTCAACTCATTTTGACCTATTCTACTTCCCCTCAAGTTTTTTTCTAACAGTCATAATCAGCAGAATCTGTCTTTATTAAGTTTTAACAGAGGACTAAACGACAGACGTACTTCAGCCTATTTTAGCCTCAATACATAATATTTAGTTCGTGAACAACGTGCAGAAGGTCAGAGCTTTTGTGGACAGGGAAGACGTCTGTGATTTTCTCTCAACTGGATGGAACAAAAGTTTGATTTTTTGGCTTGTTCTGCTGTTGTGACGCTTCAACCAATCAGATTCAAAACAATCGTCATGACGTTCTGCATTTTCCGATCGCTTCTGGTGAGAGCCGTCCCAGATTCATAATGTGTAGAACTCACATATCAATCTGGCGTGAACAAGGTTAGGTTAGCCCTCCCATTCTCATAAGAAGAAGAAAACACACACACACTTCAGTAAGTATTTATTTTGAGTCACTTTGCACTACATGTCCAAAGTCCTCCAAAGCCATGGCGATACAACAGTTACATTACTCCATCTGCCATTGTCTTCAGTAACAGCGTTTTTCTACATCCGTTTCCTGAAAGGTTAACTACAAACCCAACTTTGAATTAATGTTGTAAATACATAAAACAGAACCCATCCCTCGGCTCCCCTTTTGTGTTTTAAGAAGTCAAATCCAGGTTTATTCTCGAATAAAGCTTTGTATTGTAGTTGGCGAAGAGCTGAAAATTGAAAACATCTCTCAAAGGGAAAAAAAATAGTCAAACAATCAGCCTGGCATTCCACTCTTAAAACAGTTACGCGTTTTGTAATGAACACATCATATTTTGCATAGCAAGTGTAGTTCAGCAGCTAAAAAAACGTATTTGTTTTGTATAAAAAGTAACGCTGAAATAAATGTTAAGAACTATTAATATGAACTGGTTAAAGAGCGCTCATATAATAACAGTTGCTCTCCCACGAGCTGCCAACAACTCATGATTTCAATAATAAGCCCAAGTATCTGCTGTGAACAGAGCAGAGACAAAGCCTTTTAAATGAGTTTGTTAATAATGAAAGGACTGAAGTGGCGTTTTTGTGCTCAGTAATTAAGTAACATAGGAATGTTTGTTCCGGCTCTGGAGGGGTAAAACAACACAGGTTTAAGGTGCACAGGAAAAAAAGCACATTGCCAAGAGAATATTACATCTGCTTCCAGGCTAGAGTGGCATTTTTGAGAGTAAAAAGATGGTTGGTGACTACATTTGACTATCTGTCTATCTGAGTACTTCACATCTATGTACAGTATTTAAAACCCACAGTAGAATGGACACGCAGATGCTTAAATGGCACATTAGAATTTGGCCTTTACATGTTATGCAAAAATGACTTTTTCGAACTTTTAGCCATGTTATAACATCGTTCCCTCATCAAAAAAACATACCTGGAATTGTATTTTGCAATATTCACACTTGCTTGGTATGTGCCCTGTGAACTCTCTCTACTGACAGCGAAGGGGACGCTTCACAACTGAAATGTCATCACTCTAAGGGCTTCTTCTACAGTTTCTGATTGTAAATTTGATGATATTTTTATATTTTTTGTGAGTCTGGTCACCTGTGAATTTCCCTAAATGGAGGGATTGACAGGTGGATAAGCCAATCAGGGACACGCATGGCCCGTTCATATCTGAAAAAAATAAAGGAGAAAGATATCACAAGAGGCTGAAAAACAAGGGAATGAAAAGAATGACAAAAGCTAGCCATTAAGCAACATGATCCAGCATGATAACGTAAGCGGGCAGTTGCAATGAATGTAATTTGACAATAGAAATGCTCAAAGTCTGGCGATGATTTTTGCACAGAAAAACAGGAGATCACTTATATACATACAAAACTTTACAAAGATGTGAGTCTTTTCAGATGGGTGTGATTGACAGAGGGATTAGACGCGGCAGAGGGAGTGGTGACCAGACTCATATCTCTCTGTATAAAAAATACAAAGAGATATCATTCTGGACTTGCCAGGCAACCAAATCTCTGCCTTTGACTTCACAATCCTGGGAAATTTCAAACAGAGTGAGTAAACAGGATTAATCAAACAAAAGTGAATGAAACTTAATACAGCTCCAAGTATGTTTTTGATGAGGGAACAATGTTATTACATGGTTAAAAGCTGACTGTGTGTTTCGAGTCCTTTAAACATGATAACGCGGTACAAAAATGCCATGCACTTCCTGAATGAGTCTCCCAGTGCCCCGCCGTGTCTTACATGTTAGAGTCTGCTGTCAGATCTGCCTCAAATCACAGGTGGAGGAACTCTGGTCTGTTCTCATTACCAACCCAAATTCAATTATGTAATAAGAGCCCTCAGTCCACTGGAGCTGAATGAAATCGATTGTGATAAAAGCAGAGAGCCGTGAAATCTGCGCACGCTCTAGTCCAAACAGGCTGCCGTCGTGAGAGCAGACATGTGTTTCCTTCTACTGTACGCAACATACTCAATACTAATTGTTTTAAAAAGGACATAAATACTACTGTTTAGGCTGTGCTGAGGAACTGAAGTCTGGTCTTGTTGATGTGTCGAATCAATTTTATTATTATTTTTTTGGTAACTTTCTACCATGTTATAATATTCCCTCATCAAAAACATGCCAGAAGAGGTTTTAGATGTCATCCATGCATGTTTGAGCGATCTAGCGATCTCTCCGTGGCACTATTTGAACTCCTTATGGTTAGCTGTAAGATTCTGTGCAATGCTCCGCCCACCAGCCTACGTCATCCAAGCTCCCGCACGACAATCCTCCAGAAATATGCAAAAATATGATACAAAACTGTACACAGCAACTTGACAGACCTGATGCGACGTGCAGAAGTTTCATTAACAGGATAAATGCTGATTGTGTTTTGATAGCGCTCTGAAGGGGGAGCGACTTAACGCAGGGAGCAAAGGGAGGGGGAGCATTAAAAACAAGTGAAATTTGTTAATACAGTGTTTTCAGTAAATATAGCATTTTCAAAACAATAAAAGGTAAGATCTAAATATGTTAATACCCCATAGAAGTAAAATACTTCCTCTGTAGTTTAGGGTCCGCCACCTGCTTGTCTCCATTGAGAGATTTTTACTTTTTCTGAAATGTTCCACAGGGTGACATTAAACTTATCTATCTCCATGGAGCCAAGCAATGACACCACAAGAATAAGTTACCGGTCAGATCTGTGGACAGGCAGTCACACTCACAGTAAAAATGATTTTTTTTCCCGATTTTTTGAGCGATAACGCACCTGTCGTAGAATAAACGCAAGAAAGAGATTAACATGTCAAGGCGATTTAATTTCTGTTGTCAGACATAAATAGTATCATCATCAGTTGCTATTGGCAGGGTGTTCTATTTACAGATTTGATCATATTATGGTGCACTGGAGTTACAACACTGCTGGTTATTCACAACAACGATAGTCATAAAAGTTGTCCAGAGCTGCTTCACAACTGAAATGTCATCACTCTAAGGGCCGCAATAAATTACTAACGTTAGGGTTGTTAATGTTTAGTAATAAAAGTACTTCTACAGTTTCAGATTGTAAATTTGATGATATTTTTAACTTTCTATTTTCAGTTCCTTTAGAGCAGCATCAATAGGATAAATTATGATAGGCTTAGAATCGATTCACACATCCCTACTGATTTTTTTTTTTTTTTTTTTTTCCCCCGCATGTGAAAGTAAGGTAGGTAAAGTAACTCAAAAGAAGTAATGCACATTATCATATTTATGTTGCCTGAGATCCCGAATACTCTTCTTCAGTATTTTACAAAGATGTGAGTCTGATCACCAGTGAATCTGCCCATTTTCAGATGGGCGTGATTGACAGGTGGTTTAGCCAATCAGGGACACGCATTGTCCGTCCATATTGGAAATAATAAATAAAAATTTAAAAAAATCACACATGGCTGAAAAACATCATGGATTGAATCAATGAAAGTCTGAGGACATGGGGACCAGACTGATTTCAATCTGTATAAAAAAATACAGAGAGATATCAGTCTGGAATATCATTCAGATATTTTTAATTTAAATTGTATTTTATTAATTTAATTTAAAGCCAGACAGACATACAAGTTAAGCATTTTTAAATACAAGACTGTAGGTCCAAGACATATTAATAACAGGACATACTGATTCACATAACAAGACAGATGACATAACGGGACAAGTTCGCAGACAAGACAAAAAAATAAAATAATTGCAAATAAACCATGAGTGTTTATGCGTAGCGTGTGTGTTTGTGTGTGTGCATGTGTGCGTGTGCCTGTGTTTGTAGCGTGTGTGTTTGTGTGTGTGTAGTTAAAACACGTTGAAGCTGAAGGAAAGCGAGAAAGAGAGAGTGAGACGCGTGAGCTCAAGTGAACAAATGAACAAGAAGGGAGATATGAAGATAAAAATATAATATGCAGGTGAAAAAAAAAAAAAAAAGGCAGACCTGGTAGAGTGCCAAACCCCCCCAATTGGAAACAGTTTTGATGCTTATTTTTTTCAATTTATCTAGTGTTATTGAAGTATTTATTTGCCAATTGTTATAATTATATTTGAATTTTCCTGTCATTTAAATATTTAAGAGAATTGAAGAGAATAAAGAATCAAAATTCTATTCATAGTTTTAAAAAATAAACTAAAATAAATTAAAAACCTAACTGTTACAACTACCATACAACTGAACATTACTACTATGTGTACTGCGACTCCTCTTACTACTACTACTACTACTACTACTACTACTACTACTACTACTGCTACCACTACTACTACAACTCAGCGTAATTCCTACTTTCTAGTACCTTAGATTAGCAGTGTTTTGCTGATGCTCTTGAGATTGAGCGAGACACTTTGAAACAGAGCCCAACTCAGGAAACAGACAGGTGTTCTCCCACAGCGCCCTCTGTCAGTTTGACAAATAACCTCCGAACGCACGCACACACATACGCTGTTTATGCCAGTGCTCAGTGTTAACTAAGTCTCTGAGGCCAGCCGAGCTACGCGCTTGTCCGAAGCATTGTACTTTTATGTCAGTCCGCCGTCTCACAGGGGGCGTGGTAAGTCAGGATGGCATTCGCAATCTATGCTCTCGATGTTAAGTTTCTGTGGCAAATGCTTCTGCGAATGGATTGAACGTCTGAAACGCAGAAGTCCATCACAAAAAGCATTCTCAATCTCTGCAAGGTTTGCCTATAGATAGTGTGAAAGATATCGATTATCTTTGGTCTGGGCAGTAAGAACAAATTAATGGTTGTGAACAAAAAGGGAGCAGTAGAATGCCTTGTCTAATCCCCGAAGCTGCGCGAGGTTGGGCCTGGTTACCACTGCGATGGGAGACCAATACTAGGTGAAGTGAGGCAATCCGAAAGTCGGCTAGTTGATTCCCACATACTGTTGTTGTGTCCTGCAGCAAGACACCTCCCCACTTCCTGCTCAGGTCTCTGCACTGGCTCCTGTGGCTCAGAGAATAGACTTTAAAGCAGCTCTGCTTGTTACAAGTCTCTCCATGGCCCAGCACCAAAGTACATCTCCCACATGTTAGTGCCATATGACCCATCTCACACTCTGAGGACCTCAGGGACCGGCCTCCTGCTGGTGCTCAGAGTCAGGACTAAACATGAGGAATCAGCGTTTCAGTTTTATGCAGCTAAAACCTGGAACAGTCTTCCTGAAGATGTGAGACAGGCCTCTACTTTGACAATGTTCAAATCCAGGCTCAGAACGGTTCTGTTTAGCTGTGCATATGACTGAAAGGTTTTTATTCTACACTCTTGTGCTTTGGTTATCATGAAAGGCGCAATACAAATCCACGACATTATTAACAAAATAAAATGCATGAAATTACAAAATTCCAAATTTAAACAAACTATTCAAGGTGCCTGACTTTTTCAGTCTTAAAAGCATGAAAAACAGAAATAGTACAACAACTGTTTGCAGCGTTCCAAAGTTATTCCTCACTCACCTTATGCATTCTGAGTGTCCTAATTAGTCACAGAGATGAGTTTATAAGTGATTTTTATAATTTTGTCGCTGAGTTTGGCCGTCAACGTAACACTAACAACAACTAGAACGCTAACAGCACACTTCCAGGTTCGCTGATGACACAATCTTAATAATTAGATGCAGACAGCACACACCGGCTTCATTTCGACCTCAAGAGCTGGTTATACAATATATCTGTCCTGGAAATTACAGATTTTTCTCAACTATGTGGAAAAACTGGGTACAGACACTTTAACTCTGCAATCCACTATACACTAGGGTGCTAAGAAGTCATATAACTGTCAGTTTCTGTATTAACGCTGTAATAATGTGGTCCTGCAGGGGTATAACTTAAGTGTGCTCCGGCTCTATGCGCTCATATGGTTCACAGCAGAGGATGAACTGGTGCTGAGCCTCCCACTGCTGGACAGATTGAGACACGGTGGGCCCCTGTGTCTCACTAACTACACACTGTCTATGGTATAAGGAGAGCTCAATGTGAGGGTCTCTTTGAAACAAGTGACTAGTCCTATTAAAACACCAGTGGAGACATAAGTTATCTGCTAAAGTTATCTACTTAATCAGACAGTAGCTCGGCCTAAAGAAACCAGAGGAACGCAAGGCTGTAGGTTTAATTCCCGCTAATGGCATTGCATACTGCTGTGGTATCCTTGGGCAAGACACATTACTCACTTTTATGTTTTATTACTTGTATGTATGGATGCGTCTTGAAAGGTGTGCGCCATTTTAAAAGGTGCATTGTGTAACTTCTACGGAATGGAGGAAGCATCAATGTGTTTTTTTGTTTTTTGTTTTTTATGGAGATGTTTTTGCCTAGCCCTAGAATGTTCCACAATATGGCATTAAACTTATGTATCTCCATGACGTGTTTTTTTTGTTTTTTTATGGAGATGTTTTAGCTTTGCCTAGCCCTAGAATGTTCCACAATATGGCATTAAACTTATGTATCTCCATGATGCAACTACACGACACCACCAGGGCAAGTTACAGGTCGGATCTGTGGAGAAATGGCACAGTTTATAGTATGAATGCATGCTCTTTTATGGTATTTATTTTAGCAATATAACATACATGCTAACAACTCCACGGTGGCGGATTCCACAAGAGCAAAGATACAAAGTCCCCCTTTAAAACTGCTTTTAGTGAGATTATGTTGACCTGGCCTCCTGATTTTTCCTGCAATGATTCTGAGGCACAATAAAAGCATTATGAACAGCATGTGAAAGGTTAGTTTACAACTAGGTAGCTTAGTAAGAGCAAAATGAAATGAAATTACAGTTACTTTACACTAGGGCAAATTCAAACAGACTTTGACTTAAAAGCTCAATTATTACAGAGACAGGTGATAGGAGTGTTACATGTAGTTAACACTTTACGTCCCTTTATATATACAGTCTATGCTTTTGCCGCAACAATCCGGGCAAAATTCGAACGAAACATTTTTGTGCGCTCAGAGAAAAAGACTTTGGATTAATAAATGAATGAAACAAGCAAAGCGTGAATGAATGAGGCAAATTAAAACTCCAGGTGTGTATTTGATGAAGGGACAACAATGTTTTGCATAATATTTGTCTTTTAAATGAAGCTAAACTGAGTGAGTTTGTGTGTGTGCGGTGAGCGGCTTTATCAGTTGGACAAGAGCTGACAGTAAACAAGTCATGATGGACTCTTTTATTTGGATTGTCTATGTTCCCTTGGCAACAGGGGAAGGGGATTAGTGATTGTCTGGTCAGAGAGGTCAAGGGAGACTCTGTCATTCACTCCTGTCTTGATGCTCTTGTGTATTTGAACACAAAAGGATCGTGAAAGGATCTATCAAACTACTTCCTATCTCAATCATAGCACCGTTTTTGTTGTTTTTTTTATGACACTGACTAAATTATGAATAAAGTGTTGAATCACGAGTCAAAAACATGGTTGGTCAATTTATTTGATTCATGCATGTTTCAGTACTCCTTCATTTCTAAATATCAAGAATACTACGCTTGCCCCCACAGGTACACATCATGGGCTTCAGCTTCCTGTTATATGCAACATTTCGAGGACTTTTCCCCCCATTTTTCCCATTCAAAATGTTGTTTTAAATTGTTCATTGCTATGGCAATGGTCATCATTTTTCATCATTCTGAAACCTATGGAAACAATGAGCTCTTCTGTGTTTTTAAAGATCATACAGCCTTTTCTGACAAAAATAAATAGATAAATAATAATAATAATAATAAATAAAAATTACCACCATCATGCAAGCTTCTAGCGGACATTGGATTTAACTCATGGATCTATTAAAATAACTGGATAGGGTATTGCTGCTTCGAGCTGTCTCAAGTTGGATTAGTGGCCACTTATTGGTACTACAGTGAAAAAATCCCTCCCTCCTGCCCAGAAAGGATTTTTCTCATAGAGCGCAATGTAATCACAAACTACTCGTGTTCGGCTGACAGGGCACCTATAGCCTTCACAAGAGTCCTATTATGAGGCGATTTTGACCTATTTTCAGATCATAAACTTTTTCTCAGATCAAAATCCGTCTGTTGGATTAAAAAACGCTTTTCAATCGTTAGCTTCAGCTACACTCTGTGTCCGCTCCAGCCAAGCTCAAGCGCTGATTCGTTAGAACGGTCACGTGGTACGACATGAACGAGCATGTGAGCGATGCGAACGAGCCAAACTGTCATGGACGAACTGCAGGTTTAGAACATGGTTCAGAAGTGTCTGGAAGCAGAAACATTATCATTTATAATTCATTTATTATTCCCTTGCCGCCACTCCGCTCACCCCCATCGCGCAAAGTTTCATGAGAGGTAGCTCAACTGCACATGGTCCATGGGCAGGGCAGGACCGGATGTACCTAGCTGCTAAAGGCTAAACTTGCGCTATGCGCCATTGAGCACGGCCCATTGGCTTTAATGGGCGGCCATGTTTAGGCCTCGGGGCTTGGTTTAACTTCCCTTTTCACTGCAGCTACAGTTGGCTTTTGTTTTGCATACAGAAACTGCATGGAAGCTATGGTACGCACATACTTTATTGCAAGTTTAAAGAAAGTACCAGGATTAAGGGATAAAACATTAGGCTACTTTAATACCCTGACTTATATGACCTTATTACATTATGACCTATTATGACCTATATTACAAGGGTCAGTAATTGCTCGTAAAGAAACAAAAAAAAATGTCTGAAGTTTCAGTTAGACTCATTTTTATCAGGATCTACCATTAGTGTGTTATGAGAAAAATAAATATCAGATTGGGGACAGGAGCGCTGTAAAACTTGGATGACACCAAATATAGTTCTCAAACTAAAGTCGCACATTGTAAGAGTGAATCATTGTTCTCATCCATTTCCCTTTTCGGCCCCATTCAGACCTCTGGCCGATACAAGCCCCTCTGCTTTACACAGACAGCCTGACATTTTTTATGATTGAACTAGATAAGATTTAGAGAACGATGGAAGAAGAGGTGCAAAGAGAGATGGCTTTTTCTCTCCACTGACACTTTGGTCGAGGAACTGCAGCGTGCAATGTCCATTCCAGGAACAGAAAAACTCTAGGGAGGCTGAGTTATCGCCGTGGCAGCAGACGACAGTGTTTTATGTTTGTAATTTGCAGCGTTTCTCTATCTTTGTCCATCTCAACACTCTCGCGTCCCCAGCCAGTTGCGGTGACGTGCTGCCTTGTCTGTTTGGATATCTGCGCTGCCTATTCATCTCACTGTTAGTCTGTAAGTCTCGCGCGCTGTGCTCATCGCGTACCCGAGTATTTACCCATGTGACAAGCTGATAGACTGCTATGTAATTCCGGAACGTCTTAAACTGGCTCGGTAATAAATGCTGCTCTCAGGTGTCCAGGCAAAAGCAGGGATCTTTACAGGGTCACTTTTGGATTGTTTTGGGGGCACAGTTGCATACATGAGTACAAAAATGTTTGATTATGAAGGTAGAATTTAGAATGATTTTTGTATAAAGTGCTCAACAAGAATATGAAAAGTTTTAGTATCTGTAACAAGAAAAATATATTTCTACACATTGCAATTAAAGCATATTATAATCTTTTTATGGATGGGAGACTATGCATGTAGTGGCACAACAATTACATTTTGTGGATGTATACAGAGAAACCAAATCAACTCAGAGAAGCTCTATTTATCCAAGCAAATAGAGATGACTCAATTACAATATCCATCCATCCATTTTTTTCCGCTTATCGGGGTCCGGGTCAGGAGGGCAGCAATCTAAGCAGGGACTTCCAGAGGGTCCGGGTCAGGAGGGCAGCAGTCTAAGCAGGGACTTCCAGACCCCAGACACTTCCTCCAGCTCCTCTGGTGGGACCCCAAGGCGTTCCCAGGCCACCCGTGAGACATAGTCCCTCCAGTGTGTCCTCCCCAGGGAGAAGTCCAGGAGGCATCCGGAATAGATGCCCGAGCCACCTCAGCTGCTCCTCTCCACATGAAGGAACAGTGGCTCTACTCCGAGCTCCTCCCATGTGACTGAGCTCCTCACCCTATCTCTAGGGGAGTGCCTAGCCATCCCGTATCCGTGATCTTGTCCTTTTGGTCATTACCAAAAGAACATGACCATAGGTGAGGGCAGGGACGTAGATTGACCAGTAAGTCGAGAGCTTTGCCTTTCGTCTCAGCTCCTTCTTCACCACAACAGTCCGATACTGCGACCGCATCACTGCAGACACTGCACGGATCCGCCTGTCAATCTCACGCTCCATCCTTCCCTCACTCGTGAACAAGACCCCGAGATACTTGAACTCCTCCATTTGAGGCAATTACAATATCATTCTCGCCAGTTTACTCTTTGCTTGTTACCCTTATGCAGCTTTGCATGTTTGTATATTAACACTAAAATGTAGTTTTCAACTAAAGGGTTATCATTAAGGCCAGGATTAGGAAATGAGCAGACCTACAAGTCCATGAACAGGGTTGAGGGGGCACAAAGATTTTCCCATAGTTGTGAAGAAAAAACATGGTTCATACTCTTAAAAGACACATATGCAAAAAAAAAAAAAAAGCTTTTTTGAGCTTTTTACCATGTTATTACATTGCTCCCTCGTCAAAAACCTGTATTTCTCATTGACAGTTGTTTGTTTGAATCTAATGCAGTACATCCTTGAGCCATCAAAAAATATGTGGTTTGAATTTTCCCATGATTGTTGCGTCACAGGTAGAAACCCTGTGGAGTTTTTTAAGTCCATAAAACACCGCCAGAAATTTTGCTTACATTAACATGTCAGGGCATGTTCTTTATTAGCAAAGAGTAGTTGATTTTTTTTTCCCATGAGATGCCAAAAGGTCTCCCAGGTGCTCAAGATCATGTTTAATGACCAACAACAATACAAATAGTGTTTAATATGTGGTCGTTAAACTAAACTTAACTTATTAACAAATTTGTGTTGTCTGATCTAAAAAAAAACAACATTTCTTGACAACCACAGCAGTTAGAGATATTCTTTTCTCCTTCCACTCCCTCCCTCATATTGCCCCCTGGACCCTCGTCTTTACCTCTGTCACAAGTTGAAGGACTGCTATATAATTCTCTTACATCCACCATCGACTACTCTGCCCCAGTAATGGATGCAACGCTCAGGTCCCCCGACGATGCAACTCATTCATATGATCTATGCTTTATCTACCTTTTTGTATTCCTTCAATGCCGGCGGTATCGGGTGCCTGGCTGTGTCTCAGAATTGACTTCACATTTGTGGGGTCATTAGACGCCTTTGTTGGCCGATCATTTTGTTGTTGTCTCCTCCGGATAGCGTTATGGTTTGTCCCCTGGCCTGTGCTACAGTCATGCTTGTGATACATGCAGATAATTATCTAGAAGCAATTGTCTCTCAGACGCTCAATAATAATGTGGCATTAAGGTGATGGAGAGGACATGCGCACTGTGTTAAAACAAGCCTGTAGGGATTTGCATGAGAGGTGAACCGTATACAGCACAAAGTAGTTGGATAGTATCATTTTTTTGTAGAGGTATCGGTGTGGACATAAAAATATTTACGGCAATGTTATTCATGAAGAGGGTAAACAGAAAGATGTAGAGATTGAACAAAGTAGATGATGATAAGAGAGGACAGAATGGTGACGCATTACACGAGCCCCGAGGTGCACGCCAAAGCTATGTTGGGTAATTTGCTTGTTGCGTTATTCATGGTACACTTGATGGATAGATGTGCAGAGGTAATGTGGGCTCATTAGAGACCTGCCATTTGCATGCTCTACAATAGTGTGTGTGGCGTGTGCGGAAAGAAAGGAGAGCCGTAAAGGAATGCAGATGGAAAAAATGGGCCAAAACAACTACCAGTTGTTTAAAGGGGTTCTCAAAAATAACAACACCAATAACTAAGTCTTTATAATCCCCCGGTCGCTCTTCAAAGGTGCTGCACCTGATTGTTACTGTCTTAATATGTGAAAAACAAAACTGAAGTGGCCCAAAGTTATTCCTCACTTACTTTATGCATTCTAAGCATCTTAATTCACCAGGATGAGTTTATAAGCACTTTTCAAAACTTCCCGAGGCCAGAGCAGAGTTTGCCGTCACAGTAATGCTAACAACAGCTAGCATACTAAGCTACTTCCTGAATATGTGACAATGAAATGCTTTAATTAGATGCAGACAGTACACAGCAGACTTATTTTGACAGATATATGTGCACTGGGGCGAGATAAACTTTGCTCAAATACGTGGAGACAAATGGGCACAGGTCACGTCATCAGAAGATCCATCCAGTCCTCCACACACTGTCAGTAAAAACTCGTTATGTGGTAGGTTTCAAAGCGTATACTGTATTCGCATTTGATTTGTTTAAAATATTTTTCTTGTTTTACTTTAAATTTGAAAGGTCTGAATATTTAAGCCATACATTTATCTGCGCGCTCCACATTTGTATAACTGTCTAAGTGAAGTAACTTTCCGTCAAATTATAAGTTGCACTTTATGTACTAATTGTGACAACATACAGCATCATGGTGCTTTATTTTGTTGGTTTATAACAGATTGTATTGGGCCCACAGACTGCATAAAGAAGTGGACCAAGGGAGCGTGACGATCATGTAAGAGCGAGTTAATACGAACATATTAAGACCAAAATGATAAGGCTCATTGCAGCAGTTGCAGAGAGAGAACTGACAATTTTTCAATGTCAAGTGAACTGGAGTCGGAGTCGATGGAGCTGGAAGCGCGGCCATGATCACTTCCTATTTAGAACGCGGCGGCTAGCGGGTTAGCTACGTCCATTTTTACATACAGTCTATGATTGGGCCTCCTGAAGCGTGAACATACTTTACTTTACTAGAATACTTTTTTCAGCGTGCACAGAGTTTCTTCCAGACATTAACTGGATGAAGTCAATTGTGGGTAGTTTGCAGTACAAATAAAATGCGCCCACAATTACTGAAAATCAAACAATTCTTATATTTGTCCATTGTGAGCATTGTGTACAGACACAGACACACAGGAGTCAAGGTGTTTATAGCCCTCAAGGTTCCTTTGCGTCCATCAGAGAATGTCAGAAGAAGAGGACTCAGACAAACAGAGAGGACACAGAGTACATAGTGGTGTGTTGTTCCATTTCAATTCTCTCTTTTAAATGTACATCAGGTTTGGTTTATACAGTGGAAGATAAGGCCTTGGGCAGAGATTGTGAAGTAAATTGGACCTTTCTGTGTATCTGTTTTTGGGAGCCAATATTTAAATTTGATGCAGTCGTTGAAAAGATAGTGCATTCTCTCTCAGACCTGAAAGTTGGTGGTAATGCCTACTGGTGTGTGTGTGTGTGTGTGTGTGTGTGTGTTTGTCAGTATGAATGAGTACTTTTATTGCAAACACCAGTTGAACAGATACATTGTGCAAAAATAAAAATTGAGGTGAATTTGCAGTGTGTAAACAAAAAATGGGGAGGGGAGGAGTGCTGTGCGTGTGTGTGTGTGTGTGTGTGCGTGTGTGTGCGTAAGTAAGAGAGAAAGAGAGAGGGAGGACAACAAAAAGGGACTCAAAAATGTTTCCCTTTTTTCTGTATGGGAGATGTATGGGAGAGTTGGGGGTTGGCTTGGTGATAACAATAGGTATGGTAAATGAGGATGTATTAGTGCAGGATTTCTTGCTGTCTGACAGTTGAGTAGCGGGGTAGCTTTAGTTTCATTTTAAATGTGTGGTGTCATTGTATGTGCCCTCGGGATACAGTGGTGGTGCGTTAAAAAAAGACTTTTGAGAGGGTTTTGGGGCCTGCAGTCCAGAGGTGTGTGCCCTCAACTTGTCAATTATAAAAGAGTTAAAGCCATTGTTTGTAACTTTTCAGCAAAGAAATCAACTAAGATAAAAGCATGTTTTTTTGGGGTTTTTTTTTTTTTTTTTGTTTGGGTTTATTGCACTGAAAAACATAAAAAAACATGTCTCCTTACTCTTACTCTGGTTTTTTTTTTTTTTTGGTTGTGTTTATTGCACTGAAAAACATAAAAAAACATGTCTCCTTACTCTTACTCTGAGGGGGTTTGCATCTCCACAAACCTGACTTTCTTCCTTCTGCTTGTTTTAATGGGAAGGGTTAGGGTTATAACTTTCCACAGTATGGCACAAAACTTGTTTCTCTACATGGAGAATGTTTTGAAGTATGGTTTTAACTTTCTTTTTCCATGGAATCATGCAGGTGATGTGCCATCATCAGAAAGTTACATAAGCCTCGTCTCCACTGGCATGGTCCGCTTTGGATTTTAAAATCAAAATCATATTTGAATTATATTTGTAATCATAAGGCCGATTTCAGAAATTCATAAAAAGACGTTTAGTTTGTGGCGCTGTGAGACGTGGCTAAAGCTAGCGTATACACAAAACTACTTCTGGTTTATCGTTAGCTTTTTCTGCATTTATGTCACTTCTCTGCGCCTCTACGTCCCTTTATGTGATGCTTGGGTTTGGCTCATGTTAGATGCATTACGCCCTGGAAATATTGCATTTTCGATCTTTATGAGTGAGTTCTGTGCATCGATAAACAGGAAACAGCTGTTGCATTCATGCCTTGTTTTGCGACGCATATCAGCTCAACATATAAAGTTTCCCTCACTGGAAATGCGGAACCAAGTCAGCGTTTGGTGAGGCCTTACTATTTTCTGTTTATATCTGATAATTGCCGTCTTGAGTCTGCGTTTTCTCTTGCCAAATCATCTTGTTTCACGTGTAGCCACGCCTTAGCTATAGCTACCCCTCTCTGGGAGCTTGTACCCTCCAGTCCAGAGCTTCGGACCGGTACGGTTTCATTTTAGACTGTAGAGACACTCTCGGCTCCAAAGCGAACCAAAGGAAACAAGGCTATACTGTACCTTTAAAGACCCTGTACCGCTGCAGAAGAAAACGTCTGCCTTTTATCTATAAGCAGGAATTTGTACGTAAATAAACATGAATTTATTTGAATATCTCTACTTCTCATCTCAGATTGTGATGTGCGTTTGTCATTCCGTGGCGTTGTCATGGAGCAAGACACACTGAAATAACTTAAACATGTGACCACTTTCCAATACTTCTGAGATCATGAAACAGAGAATATGGCAGAATACGTTTGAGGTTTTGGATTAGTTGCCTAAATGCATTTTGTAATATTTCAGTTTCACTACGCAATGTGCAAAATGGCAAGTTTCTTTATGAAAAAACTATTTTGAGGATTAAATCATCAAGTACAGTAAAAATACACAAACGATAATGGAGCCATCTGATTACAGTAAGTACAGGGAGTATCTTTTATGGATGATTGCATAATAACACAGACATGGGGCAGCGTGGTGAGCATCGATCTCTCCAAGGCTTCATTACGGCTCTTACCTCGACCGGTGCGGCGCCGCGTTATTTTTAATAGTGATAAATATAGTGGGCTCCTTATCGCTGTATGAGGACACGGGCGTACATCAGCATGAGAAATGATGGGTATAAATAGTACGTTTATAGTCTTTATCCCGTCACCTGTGTCAGACGTATACGATTTATACTCCAGATAGAGGACAACGCGCAGCTTGACTTAAGAGCTGTTTAGTACTGCTAAAAATATGACTTAGAGGGGCTGAAAAAGCTGATTTTGTGTACTACATAGAAATGATGGGCTGAGAAGAGAAAATTATACCTTCCGTGCGTTGTTTACTTCTCAGTGGGTTACTTCTTTTGGTCTTGTTTGGAAGAAAGTAAAAATTTATGCGAGTGGTTAGGTTTTTTTGTATTTTTTTTTCCTTCGAGGTCATATCATAGACTGTATAAAGAAGTGGACTAAGTGACGTCACACACAGCGTTCACCTCCAATCAAATGAAGCTCATCGAGGCTGGAGCAGTTATAGGGAGGAATCTGGAGCAGAGTTCCATATTTGGAATTCCGACCACGAGTATCATAGCAACCAAAGAGCCAGTCCGGAGGCTGTTGAAGGTAACGCCCCTTCCCGCTTAGCAACGCTGTCAATCAAACCTGTTGCCAACGCAAGCGGGATCAACCTCGGGGAAAGAAGGCGCCTGATTTGTTTGTTATTAATGTTCATATCTTGATTTACGGACACAATAGCGGAATAAAAATACCAGGATCATGTAGAGCGGGTTAATACGAACACTTTAAGACCAAAATGCTGAGGCTCACTGCAGCAGTTACAGAGAGAGGGGCCACAGTTTTTCAATCTAAAGTGAATTCACAGAAAATCATATCATGTTTTTGCTTAAATAAGTTGTATTTTCTTTCATTCATATGTTTGAGTGAAACGATATTCTCTGGCATTGAGTATCTGGCAGCACTATGAGCAACCATTAACCAAGGCTATAATGTAGCATATTTACATTTGTCAATGGCCCAAAATCTATTGTCCCAGCTTTCATATATTGAACGATAAGTCGATATAGTGATTATCGTGACAGGCCTAAATATTCACTGTTATTTATTCAGTAGGGGCGACAGTAGCTCAGTTGGTAGAGTGTTTGTCCAGAGATCCAAAAGTTGGCAGTTCAAATCCCACTCTCAACATAAACATCACTGGTGGAGCAGTCACATCCATTGCCCCACAAGTTGAATCACACAGATGAATCCCATCACTGTGTCCTTGTGCAAGACACTTCATCCTCAATGTCTGCACAGACTGGTGTGTGAGTGGGTGAGTGGTTCCTTGATGAAAAAGTGCTTTGAAGGTGGAAAAGCACTATGTATAAAAAAGTCACTATAGTAACATGAAAAATGTGAATTTGTCCAAAAGATGTTTTTAAAAAAGTGGATAATGGATAAAATAGCAACAGTTGCTCAGTTGTCAGTGGACAAACACACAGGAGTGTTTGCCCACTGATCCAAAGATTGGCGGTTCGAATCCCGCTCTCAACATAAACATCATTGGTTGAGCGGTAAGATCCACTGACCCACAGGTTGGCGGTGCGATTCCAGCTCCCACAGATGAATGCCGTCGTTGTGTAAAGTGCTTTGAGGGTCTTGAAAGTGGAAAAGCGCTATATTAAAATGTGACGTTTACCATTTAAATGTGACATGTTGGCAAGCTGCCTCATCAAAACCCGAAGTCACTGCGCTTAAAAAAGTAGTCTTAGTTATAAAGCACATTTATATTACTGGCTTTAAATCAGCTCAAATCTGTCTCCTACAATTGAAGCCATGAGCACAATTTATTGCAAACACAATTTCATTTGCACACATATTAAACTGACTTCTGATCCCGACACTTTGCTTAATGGAGTCTGTAGTTAATTACGTCGACACTAAGCAATTAAAATAAATGTGTAAAAGTATACTCTAACTAACCACGTCGTCTGAGGCTATCCTTAAGCGGGCAAGTTAATTAAAAAAGCCCCTTCATTTTGACAGATTCCTTCTCATCCCGTGGATTGTCAGTACACAAACAATTATTGGAGGTCCAGGAGGCACCGGGCAGAGCAGCTGGGAATGTGCAGATACAGACAGAGACTGGGAGACAGGTTAGACATTTTTCTTTCTAAAAAATACTAAGTGCTGAACAGTCCCATGGAGACTACAGTGGGTGATTTGAGTGAAAAAGCAATTAATTTTTTCTGCTTGCATAGTCAGGTGCATGCTTCTGCAATTTGGGGAAATTGGGTAAAACTGACTATTGGAAAGTTGTTTGCATTGTTAACAAGTGACAAGTGACTGGTATTAAGGAGTGATGGGATTTTTGGCTCCTTTGAAGGGAACAGATCCAAAAGATTCGGATCCCGCAAAGAGCCGTTCAAAAGATTGGCTCTTTTCCAATTTATTTATATAGTATGACAGAAGCCAATGTGAACTCATTTTATCAACAAACTAATCACAGAAAGAAATGACCAAGGGTAAGATCTGTCAAACTGAGAGTGAGAGTGTGTTTACCCTTTGGAATTATGAAAATCCAAATAAAATGTTGCACTATAACAATCAATCAATCAATCAATCAATAAATAAATAATAATGTGAAATGAATGAATGTGCACAAAGCTCTCACTCCTGTTGCCTGCTCTACTTCCGCGTTGATTCTTGTGTTGGTTCAGCGTTAGTCAGGATAAAAATGCATACAAATTTGAAAGAAAAAGATTCGGTTCTTTTACAAAATGAGATCTGGATATTACCGTTCACGTTAAGGAACCGCACAAACGTCACATCACTAGTATCAAGCAGGCAGTGCACTTTTTTGTCAGTCCCAAACTCATAAGGAAATTGATTTGTTAGTGATTGGTCCTTATGCTATGCCAAGACTGCTTTCATCTGTGTTTAGTTATAATTCACGTTTAGGTTAAATACCACACATACACAAGTTACATAAACTGAATTGTATAACTGAGATGAACAGGTTTAACCAAGTAAAATATCTTTAAATACATCCATTCACTACTTACTTGAATCTCCTCATGGTCCAGACAAAAGAAGGTGTATGCCCAATGTCGTTTGTCTTTATTTTAAACACTTTTGTTAAAGGGACTTAGGCCCTCATAAATTAAGCAGTTAGGTTGAGATACTGCTAAAGTTAAAACCTAATCGACACCTGTGGAATGATTTGTACTGACCTGCGCACGTCCTTCCTGCTGGGGAGAGTATAAAAGTAGCAGGATTTAGTCCATTGGGAGAACATCAGTGTAGCCTGGTACACATGTTTTTTTGTTTTTTTTTTCCTCCTTAGTTTCAGTAATTTCTGTTGCTTTTGATTAAGTTGAGCACAGTACATTGTTGTAAAAATGTATCATGTTGCCACTTTTGACCACGGAGAATCTGTATAAATTTTGCTGAATGGGATTTTTTTCTGAGTTTGCCTCCTTCTTCAGACCACATTAACCAGCTTCCCCACAGTATGTTTATGCCAAATTTGTACTTAAGTGAAAGTAAATAGTACAAAGAAGAGAGTCCAACAACAGGAGGGGATAACTGTTTTTGTGGCGAGAATGGACCGTAGCCTCCTGCCTGAGGGGAGTGGCTCAAAAAATACATGTCCAGAATGAGACGGGTCAGCTGTGATCTGACCTGCTCCTCCCCCTCAGCCCTGGTGAAGTACAGGTCATGGAGAGATGGGAGGCTACAGCCCATCACCTTCTCAGCAGAGCGCACAATGCTCTGCTGCCGTCTGTGTCTGTCCCTGTGGCCCCAGCGTACCACGCCGTGATGGAGGAGGTGGGAATGAACTCAATGACTGCCGTGTAGAGCTGCACCATCGTCTGAGCTGGAGCTTGGCTTTCCTCAGCTGCCCTCCACACGAAATACATCCTCTGCTGGGCTCCCATGTGAGGTCCTGGGTGATGATGGTGCTGAGGAATTGGAAAGAGTCCATGGTGGTGATGGGGGTGTCTGTCAGGGCAAGGATGGCGGTGGGGGGGTGACTTTCCTGAAGTCCACCATCATCTCAGCTCTCCGTGCTATTGACGGTTAAAAGCTTTGAAATGCAAATGCAGTTATGAAGAGGCAGTGCCAGCAACAGAGAATCAGTTCTGCATTTTTTAACATAACGTATTTCTATCCTTTCAGACCAATACTGAGGTTTGCAATGGAAAAAAATGGAAAAATTATGATCTACACAGAGCAGGTCTTGTTTGTCCATTACCATATTTTTTAACTTGAATCGCACTTGCTCATATCAGCAGGTTGCACTTTCTTTGCTTACCATGTGGAGTTTGGACTAGCTTGGTCCTAATGGCACAGTTGGGTGTAGGCCTGGACCAGCTAACAGATTGCAAACACTGATAAACAGCATGCTAGCCTTGAACCTGCGGAGACAGTGTCATAAGGTGTTTGAGAGTGGACACGTGTATGAGAGCACATGTGTTATTATCCTAAAAACGCCAGATGGCCAGGCTGGGCAGATGACGATGCGTGTTCTTTAAAGAAATTTACTGTTTGGGATAAAATATGGTTCAAAATATCACTGCCGTAAAAGTTGTATTGCATTGATCAGTGTGTCAGATGCTTACCACTTGCAAAGCTCCCTGTTAAATTTTTAGCGTTGTCTATAAACTATATGACAATGGTGAAATACTGTGGACAGATGTGCGAGTGGCAGGGATGACAGCTTTGCAAAGTCTTCCCATAGATAAATTCTACCCACCAGTCCATCACCATGTGCTGTTTAGCTGAAATCTTCATTATTTTGAACTTAGTGAATACACCATTTGAATGGTTCAGTTATGGTATGGAGGATTTGTAGTAAAACCTGAAGTTAAATCTACCAACTGGACAAAAACGATTTAACTTCGGCTTTTACTAGGGTGCTATTTTATCCATTCTCCACTTTTTTTTTTTTTTAAAGGAACTTTTGGAATAATTCACATAGACTTTTCATGTTACTTACTCATATTACTATAGCACTTTTCCACCTTCAAAGCACTTTTACATCAAGGAACCACTCACTCATACATTTATACACCAGTGTACGCAGACACTAGGGGTGAGGTGGGTTAAGTGCCCAAAGACACAGTGACGTCATTCATCTGTGGGAGCTGGAATCACACTGCCAACCTGTGGGTCAGAGGATTTGCCCTCAACCAACTGAGCTACTGTTGCTATTTAATCCATTCTCCACTTTTTTAAAAACAACTTTTGGACAAATTCACTTAGACTTTTCATGTTACTTTTTTTTATATACCGCTTTTCCAAGGACAATGACAGCATTCATCTGTGGGAGCTGAAATTGCACCGCCAACCTCTGTGTCAGTGGATTTGACCGCTCAACCAATGATGTTTATATCGATATCAGGATTCGAACGACCAACCTTCGCGTCAGTGGGCAAACGCTCTACCAACTGAGCTACTGTCGCTGCTATGTTCTGAAGTTTTATGTGGAAGTAGGTGTGCTGCAAGGTGAAGGCTGTTTAAGGACTGAAATGATTTGCCAGCTAATAGATGGATGGAGTTATTGTCAACACATCGCTTTATTTGTTTAGTATTAAATTAATTTGAAAAAATAATTATGGACCACGAAGATAGGAGGAAGCAGGAGTTAGTTCAATTAGTTTGCCTTTTTGCAAATTAAAATGCGCTCTGCATTCATTGTTATTGCATGAGATCAATATTGCGAGCCTGTAGTCTTGTGAGTGCACTTTGGATCACATGGTCAGATCACAGAGATGGTGTTGAGAGCTATTTCCCCTTTAGCCGACTAATTTATGCACAGAATATGTTTTTAGCTAACCCAGAATTTCTTCTTTTGAATGCAGCTCTGGAATGTTAGAGGGAATGTACTTGGAAAACAATGAGGAACATTTCTGGATGATAATAATATGGCAAGTACTGCGATATTGCTCGGATGTAGATATCATGACGTTTGTATTAAAATGCACTGAAAGTCCTCTACTATAAAGAATTTTACCTTATCTTTGCGCTTCCCTAGCTTGAACTGATCTAGAAATGACGTGCAGATTAACCAAATTATGAGTAATGCATAACAAAGAAAAAAAAAAGAAATAAAATTTTATCAAACAACTTCAATTATTTGAGAAATTTTAAGTATACCGTATTTTCCGGACTATAAGTCGCACTTTTTTCCATAGTTTGGCCAGGCGTGCGACTTATACTCAGATGCGATTTATATGTGAAATGCATTTTTTGGCTGGTGCGACTTATACTCCGGAAAATACGGTATTATATTGTGAATGCATTTTTTGGCTGGTGCGACTTATACTCCGGAAAATACGGTAATTATTTTTAGTATGAGAATCGGTATATCAGTATTTTGGTACATTTTGACCTCTCAAGGTCCTAAATAAGCTAAATTAAAAAAACGGGACGAGGGTGCCTTTTTACTC
The DNA here is from genome assembly GCA_000787095.1 of Periophthalmodon schlosseri. NCBI lineage: Eukaryota > Metazoa > Chordata > Actinopteri > Gobiiformes > Gobiidae > Periophthalmodon > Periophthalmodon schlosseri. Next base: position 73,649 of record KN481114.1, read on the forward strand.
TCGCACACCTGGGATACTGTCCTGAAGAAGTCGGACTGCAGATGGCGCTGTCGTCCTGCCTCCACCGGTAGGAAGACAGTGTCAAAACCTGTTTAAATCAGCTGACCGGACATGTCACAGAAACATCACGTGACCACTCTGAGGAAGACCGTTAGTGAGCAGTCCAAACTGTCAAGGATGAAAATAAACTAAACCTTGGTCTGAAAAAAGAATCCATTAAAATAGATTAACGGTGTCAAGGATGAAAACAAACTAAACCTTGGTCTGAAAAAAGAATCCATTAAAATAGATTAACGGAAAACCAGAAGAACCTCACTGGACTAAAGCCAATTTATTCAGTTTCATGTGTGTGACACTGAAAACAACATAATTCATGAACTAACCAGAATTCCATTTCCATATCCCCCCATAGATGCTGATAACCGCTCTATTTGTGTCTAACGTTGCTGCAGCCAATGTGACTTGCCTTTACAATGAGTTAAAGATCTAATGACCCGCAGTGAGAAATAGTCATTAGGATCATTTGGAAGTGGATATTTTCTGCAGCTTTGTGTGGAACTTCATTACACTACAGTGAAGCAGATAAGATACAGGGGGAGCTTCAAATAGATTAAGAACAAATGAGCTCTTTTACATAAACCCAATAGTCTGAGCATTCCTATGCGGCAGACACCAAAGTCAGGGAGGTGATAGCAGTAACACTCACAATTAGACACTGCTCGTCCTTCAAAGGTGCACCACGCAACTTTTCTGGTGGTGATGTTATTGTTTTGCTTGGAATGTTCCACAGTATGGCATTTGTCATACATTTACCTTGACAAACATGCTATCTCATTATGAGAAACTTGGTCTGGGGGCGTCACCTGCTTGTCTCCATGTTTAATGCCATACCGTGGAACATTCCAGGCAACGCGATAACATCTTCATAGAGATAAGCAGGCGTGGACTTTGCTCCAGAAAAGGTACATAATGCACATTAAAGGCCCTATACATGATTCTATAAGCAGCTCTTGAGGTCAGAATATGTCCGTTCTGTGCACGGACTGTATATATAAATGGACATAGCTAACTCGCTAGTCGCCACGTTCCAAATAGCAAGTGAGCATGGGTGCGCTTCTGGCTCCATTGACTCTACCCCAATTCACTTTACATTGTCACCCCTCTCTCTGTAACTGCTGCAGTGAGCCTCACCAAGTTGCTCTTAAAATGTCCGTATTAATCCGCTCTACCCAATCTTGGGTATTTTATTTCACCATTGTGTCTGTAAATCAAGATATGAACATTAATAACAGACAACCCTCTTTCCCGAGGTCGCTCCCTCTGATTGACAGCGTTACTAAGCGCCTCAGCGTTACTAAGCGCCTGCTCCGTGCTACAACAGCGGTGCGGGCGGGGAAGGGGCGTTGCCTGCAACCGCTTCACTCCGGATTGGCTCTTTGGTTGCTATAATACTCGGGGTCGGAATTCCAAATACGGAAGTCGGCTCCAAATTCGCCCCTAGAACTGCTAGCCTCGGTGAGCTTCATTTGACTGGAGCCGAACGCTATGGGTGACGTCACACTCCCTCCGTCTGCTGCCTGTCTAATTAGATTGCATTTTATTGTCCGAGTATCAGTAAGCGTGCAGTTAGCATGCTAGTTGTTGTTAGCATTACCGTGATGGCAGAACCTCACTCTGGCCTCTGAAAGTTGCGGAAAGTCACGGCGGTGAATTATTAGGATGCTGGGAATGCATAAAGTAAGTGACGAATAACTTCGGACCACTGCAAACCATTTACAGTGAGCTAGATCTGTTTTTTCATGTTTGTAAAAGAGTAAAAATAAGGTTCAGCACCTTTAACTTGAGGGAAAAAGTCCTTGTATCTTTGAAGGACGGCGGTAGCAGAGTACACTTTGAGTCATGCATGCATACACCAAAGCGGAGCATTAGTGTAAATATAGGAGGAGTGAAGTGGAGTTAGGCAACGGATATAGCGCGATAAGGGAGGTGTGGACACAAGCGGGGAGGGACGGAAAGCTAAAGAAAGGATTAGCCATGCGCCGAGGCTGAGAAGTTGAATAGGTAATGAAGGAGACAGGCCAGTAATGCATGAGAATAGGATGGTGGGGCTTAGCGGGAGTCGTGCAGCGCATTGATTACCTCTGTGTGTCATTAGCTGTAGTCGCCATACCTTGAGGAACGCACAGTAAGATGGAAATTGTGGAATAGGAAATGAGGTAAATAGATGTAGACTGTACGAGCTTACAAGGTACAAGGTTTTATGCCTTAAGCGAGGCCCAGTAAGATAGGATGATTTAACATTCCTTTAAAGCGTGTTAAGTTTCTGGGTCGATAAGTGCCCTTTTCAGACAGAAGATTCCGTCTAGATGAAACGCAAATCAGCAACTGAGACAATGCATAAGGCAGAATACAGTGGTGTTACAGTTTTTGAAGAACACCAATTTTAGGTTTTTAGTAGAGATACACCGACCCAGCTTTTTCAGTTCTGATACGATTTCGATACTATGGCTTTAATCATCTGCCGATACCTGATATTAACTGATACCACATGTGTTATGTAGCTGTTATTTATCCCTCAAGTAACTACAAAACAGCTTTGCATAAACAACCGTTCAAATTTCAAACTTTCTACGCCAACTACGACCGGTAAATAATCGTATTACATAAACTAATATGTCAAACCAGGATATCGGTTGAACCAGTACTTGGAAGCAGATGTCTGATCCCTACTTGTTAGTCAATGTGAATGCAAATCTTTGGTGCACAGTGGGATGGTGGAATTATTTATAATATTTAGAATAAAAGAAAAGCATATCAAACTTATTTGCATTAGTTGAGATGTTTCGGAGCAGGTGCAGTGGTTAGAGATGTTTTTGCTACCCGAGGTGAACCAGAACACTTGTAAGTATGAGTGTTACCGAACTGATATGTGTGATCAAGAGTTGTAAATGACTAACAAACATAGTATTTTGACTTGTCTCATGACAAAACTTGAGTGTATCAGTAAGTATCAGATATGCTGTCATTATGTTAGTCTGAAATGTTGATCAGAATGTAGTAAATTTAGGCAATTTTTCCATTAAGCACAACACTTGAACTTGCCTATATAAATGCATTCTATCACTGAGAGTATGTATTTGGTGTGGTCCGAGGGTGTAGACAGTAAACTTGTCTTTTTTTTAATTTTTTTTTTATACTAATAATTGCATTATGGCTCCCAATCAAACCACATGCAAGGACCTGAAACTAAATCCATTGTTGGGCTCATTTGATGATAATATGCATAGACTAAAAAAAGCCAGGTTCAAAGACAGTTCATTTCCTTTTCAATATCCAATTATATACTTTAAAACGGTTTAAAAAACAAAGGTAGCAAGTTCCAAACAAACTGTCAATCACACGCTGAAAGATGGTAACGGTAGAACTCATTAGAAGTTTTAAAAAGAAAATAAAGAAAGTTGTATCAAGACAGAATACATCTGAAGTGTCTAGGGTAACCCTGGATTTTATGTGTTGAGTTTGCATGTTCTCCACATGCGAGGTGGGTACCTCCAGTGTGGAACTCCTGAAAGAGATCACAGACAATGTTCAAATGCAGATGACATTTTTCCTACTGGAAAGTTTTTTTTAAAGAACACATTTTCTTTTATCTAGTAGATATAATCTACCACACATGGGTCATAATTTATATTTTAAACAACTTTAATGGCAATATTGATTTAAAAAATCTTAAAGAGAGGGTAAGGTATATTGATTTTTGTTTTTAGCTTTCTACTATGCTATAATGACCCTCATCAAAAACATGCAAGAAGAGGTTTTTGATGTCACCCATGCATTTTTCAGTAATTATGCGATCAGTCCTAGGCCCTGTTTGAACCTTCATTAACAGTTAGCTGTAAGATTGTGTGCAAAGCTCCGCCCACAAGCCCACACCATCCATGCTCCCACACAACAATTCTCCTTGTCCAAAACTGTACACAACAACTTGACAAACCTGATGCGATGTGCTGTAGTTTCATCAGAGGAATGTATGCTGATATGGTGTTGTGATACCGTTCTGAGGGTTTGCACTGGCAGCAAAAAGAGGGAAACATAAAACATGTTAATATGATGATTTTGGCAAATATAGTATTTCAAACCAATAAAAGGTAACATGGTGATCTAAATATGTTATGTGTTTGCAGTTAATACCCCATAGATTTCAAACCATAAAAGGTAACATGGTGATCTAAATATGTTATGTGTTTGCAGTTAATACCCCATAGAAGTAAAATTAGAAACTGCACCTAACTATCATCACAACAAGGTTTGCCCCCCCTATTTCTTTTTTTTTTTTACACAACGCATCTGAACCTTACACTTATGGTCACTAAACCATATTATAACAACCTGGAATTTTCAGAGCAATAATGTCTTAAAATCAGATTAAATGTTACTCAAACATACATGAATCACTCAATATTCAATGTGGCAATTGGAAACCACCACATTTAAATCTCTTTAAAAATAACGTGTTACAATTTGACAATTCAAATAAAAGTAGGTGTTTGCAAGCAGGACTGTACTGAAAATAATCTGGCACTATGATTGTGGTGACATGGAAGTCGAAAGGCAAAGCTCTCGATTTACCAGTCAGTCTATGTTCCTATGGTCATGAGCTTTGGGTAATGACCGAAAGGACAAGATGGCGGATACAAGCGGTCGAAATGAGTTTCTTCTGTAGGGTGTCTGGGCGCTCCCTTTGAGATAGGGTGAGGAGCTTAGTCCCACGGGAGGAGTTCGGAGGAGGCCCTGTATCTGAGGTGGGGGAAGTCTGGGAGTCCCTGCTTAGATTGCTGCCCTCGTGACCAGGCCCAGATAAGCGGAAGAAAATGGATGGATGGAAGATACTGAAACCAGCCCAGCCATACTCCAGTTACAGAGGATGATGGCAACATTGGCACAGTGAAAAAAAGTGTACACTCTATTACATACCACACAATATGGAAAAACACGCCTCAGTCCTGAACGTACCAGTGATTTCATGTTGACAAATCTTTATGGAATTTTCACGGTGTGTTTTATAAGATGTTGGAACAATTCAGTGCTTATTATTTTGATTTTATTGGCCCTATAAAGCACATGGTGGTAGAGGAATACACTGTAGCCATAAAAAGGGCAGATGTGCTGGGGACTGTGCCACTGCTGCTTTGTGGGCTGGAAAATGGACCAATGAACCCCGACACTTTGGCTCAATCGCTCCGCACTGGCCTACACTCCTTACACAGGCCTTTTACCATGAATTATGAGCGCCGCACTGTGCAAATAGCAGGGCAGTAAAAATCCTCATGGTATAAAACAGGTAACCACGTGCATGCGCTGCCCGTATTAAAAGCCCCATGTTAAAGCGACATTTTGGGGCTTTAAAACACTAAAACACTAATAATGCTGGAAACAGTGTTACTTTTTCTTTTTCTATACTTTTTTTATATACTCATACACATTGAGGTTACGCAAAGTGAAAGAAGATGTCCAAAAATCATTTATACCTTTTTACAATTTGGTGCATTATTTATTCACTCTATACTGGGTGGTGGTAAACTACTATTGTAACCACTAGGGATGGGACAATACACAAGAATATCGTTTATCGTAATAAAAAGGATCCAAAATAATCGATCATGGGACATTTTATGTAATCGTGATAATCACCAACAAAGATAATCGCCATTACATCACCAGAATGTGCAGAAAAAGCTCAGAGTAAGAAACAGGGGAGTCGACAGGGGAGGGAGGGTTGGGCAAAGGGGTCTGTTGTGACGTTGCCATACTGTGAAGTTATAGCCAAAGGAACATTTCCACGGAGAGGGAAGGGGAGGTTGGGCAAAGGGGTCTGTTGTGAAGTTACAGCCAAAGGAACATTTCCACGGAAACAAGGCGGAGTGGCCGTATAAGAGTCGGGTTTGTGGAGATGCAAGCTCAGAGTAAGGACGCATGTTTTTCAGTGCACTAAACACAACCAAAAACAAAAAAAGCAAAAAAATCGACATGTTTTGTACTGATTGTGTGTACTAATTGTACTGTTATATTTGTGTGCATTACATAGGCTACAGTACATATACAATTTCAGATCATCATCACGTTATATTTTCTCAAGGAAGGCCCCTGTTTGCCGTGCCATACCTGCACTAATCAGAACACAGCGGGAGTCTGTTTGCCGTGCCGTACCTGCCTGCACTAATCAGAACACAGCGGGAGTCTGTGTTTTTGCATTTAAAAATAAAGTCACTTGCATAAGCCGACCCGGGCACCTCTGTAACAATGAGTGGGTGTGGGCCATTCTCTGCGCAGCCACTTGTGGAGAGCCAGTTAAATCTCCCAGCATGCTCTAGTGGCCCTGCAGGGGTCTTCCACTTAGCCGAGCGAGGTGGCCGGTGAAATGCCCGTTGCCCGGCGACTTCCAAACCGCGTGAACTGTCTGGCTATGTGGGCTTCGGCTGAGTGAGAGCTGTGGATTTGGTGAGTCACGAACACTGACGGAAAATTAAAGCAGACACGGCTAATATAGAAGTGAAAGTGACTGCAGGTGATGTTGAGGTATCGAAAACGAACGCGCCTAGAGAGAGAGAGAGAGAGATCTTTTTGTCTTTTTCCAACTGTGTTCTTGGGTTTCAGAATCTAGAATGCGATGATGTCATAGTACATGGGGGGCAGAGACAGTTTCCCTATTAATTACATTGCAAATTGCCATGAAATATCTTGGTAACTGCATAAATGTTGAACCTGTTTATTTCTATTAATGACTAGACCCCAAAAAATTCACTGTATCACAACGAAAATCAGGGTTATACTTAGCTACCTCCCATTTGCATTAACTATTATTGGCCTACAGAATGTTGAATTTAATTAATTACATTGTACTTTGCCATGAAATCTAAAAAGTAGAAGCACACATGTTAAACCCACAAACTCAAGCAGAACAATCTGCATTTTAACAATATTATTTTTTACTGCCCCCTATCTGTGTTAAATATTACTGCCCTATAGAATGTTGTGATGTAAAAATGGTAAATGGTCACATTTTTATACAGCGCTTTTCCACCTTCAAGGCTCAAAGCGCTTTACACACAGGAACCACTCTCCCATTCACACACCAGTGCACACAGACACTGGGGTCAAGGTGGGTCTTGCCCAAGGACACAACAACAGCGCATTCATCTGTGGGAGCTGAAATCGCACTGCCAACCTGCAGGTCAGTGGATCTGACTGCTCTACCAATGACATTTACCAACTGAGCTACTGCCACCCCACAGCACAGGAAATCCAGCAATAGAGCACAATAGATTTTCTGATTTAAAACTATTTCAAATTCAGAGTCAGTATTTTGATGCGTATGGTTAGAAAATGCAAAGTTTTAGAATTGAGAGAGAGAGAGAGGAGATTGTAAGAGTGAAAAACAACAAAATAACAACCAAAATATAGATATAAAAGTAAGTGATTTTGTTAAGACATCTCTGGTCAAACTTGCTCAAATTCTTTTTGCAGTTTTTCACTGCTTCAGTTTAAAGCGTCATGTTTAAAGCAGCTCAGATAAGGGAATACATTTTGTCAATGAATGTTATTGTTGATTTGAATACATAGACTGTATAAAGAAGTGGACTAAGGGAGTGTGACGTCACCAATAGCGTTTGGCTCCAGTCAAATGAAGCTCATCGAGGCTAGAGCAGTTATAGCGGCGAATTTAGAGCAAAGTTCCATATTACGAATTCCGACCGAGAGTATCATAGCAACCAAAGAGCCAATCCGGAGCAGGCTGCTGAAGGTAACGCCCCTTCTCGCCCGCACCGCTGGTTTAGCAGGGAGCGGGAACTAGGCAATGCTGTCAATCAAACCTTACCAAAAGAAGGCACCTGAATTGTCTGTTATTAATGTTCATATCTTGATTTACGGACACAATAGCGAAATAAAAAGCGCGACGATCCTCACTTCCTATTTGGAACGCGGCTGCTAGTGCATTAGCTATGTCCATTTATATATACAGACTGTGTTTGAATATTTTGATATTGTCCATCTTCTGTTGATGATAAAACAAACAAACAAAAAAAACATTTCCAACCATTTCCATTTTACGCAAGGTACACCTATACACAATGACTATTCTGATAATTAAAATCAGTATTTCATTTGGCAAGAACACACCATGCAATTCCCATCTGTACAGTGCATTACATGAGGGTCAGACTGAACATGACCAGTGCAGATCAATGTCTGTGTGAAAGGACAAGAGACATGGGAACCAAATGGAGAAGCTGAGGCACAATCCAACCTTAAAGTGCATATGACAGGTTTCCATGGTTTTCTAATTATGACTTGTTTTGTGGGATAGTACCTGTGGTCAATATTTAACACAATTTTACAACAGTAAAGTGGCAGTTTGTGGGGAAAAAAACATAAAAGAAAAAAAAGAAAAAAAACATAAAAGTACAAAAATATGCTCCAAAATAGCAGTTAGTTCTAAACCATAATACCTCTACCCATAAATGTGTTTCCACTCATATAAAATGTGTATATTTCCAAAGTTTGCCTCAGAAAAGCACATAACAATATGCAGCCAGTTGTTCAAACCATAGACTGTATAAATAAGTGAACTAAGTGACTTACCTGGTTGCGGGAGCTGCTGTCTTCTGTGTCATGACACCGCTATTCCTATAGAGGGCGCACCGTGCACCGTCTGATTGGTTTGCCTTGGCCGTTTGCCGTGAACACATTTTTGTTGTGTCTGTGTAGCTGGTGCTTTAAACAATAATAACGCTATGGATATGTTTTACCACCAAGCTAAGGCCTGTTGCCTCAGTCTTTGCCAAAGTACTGCACTGAAGATGAAAAAGAACGGCCGCTGAAGTCCCACTACACTTTTAATGCCGGACAACCATAAACTTTCCCTGAGTTACTCTACTAATGAAGATCAGACTGCGCTTGTGTGTCTCTGTGCAAGTTATTGGTTAAAGCATTGTGCGGTGCAACGATGTTTGGCTGCTCTTCTCTGGAGGAGTTTGGGTAAAAAACAACCCGCACGATGGGATTATTTTGGCTTTGTCCATCACCTGTGTCCACTCCGGTCAGGTGCAGGTATGTAGCTCAGTTCGACAGTCCACCGCTTTAACTGTTATGCACATAAATCAAAATCCACCTGAAGCAATCCCAGACACTTGTTTTTCTGTCATAGTTCAACATTAGAGTGAGAGGAGGGACTAAGTGGGTGGACCTAACAGTTGAGTCTGAAACATCTTCTTCACTCATGGTTCAAAATTGGATAGAGGCCCTTTAAGTCAAACCAAAGACTGTATAAAGAAGTGGACACTTAGCAACGCTGTCAATCAAACCTGTTGCCAACGCCATGTAGCTAGTCTCATAGCCCGACGGTCATGTGGGTTTTATCTTCGCTACGTGAGTTTATGCGGCTAAATGCGTTTCCACCCTGTTCTGCACTTACATAAAAATCCACCAGAAGCGAGAGAATAAACTTTCATGCAAATTAAAGGTTCTAAATTCAATATTAGTGCGTTTCCACCTCCCGTTACTTATGTGATACATCAAAACAAAACAAAAAAAATTGTTAAAAACAAGAAGATAGAAACGCAGCTATTGTCATCAACACAGAAAATGCCATAAAAAATACAGGGACAATTTAAGAGCGAGAAAGCCAGAAAGTTTAAACCTTCATTTAACAAAATAAAAGGTGCTGTAATTTATTTTTGTGAAATATTTGTCAAATAGTCATTGTTGTGTAAATTAGGGGTTTTGGCCCTTGTTAACATTATGGTTGCTAGGTAACAGGACTACCTCTACGTGGCCTATGTCATATCAAATTATTTTTCCTGTTTTTCACCGCTTCGATTTAGAATTTCATGTTTAAAACTGTTGATTTTAATGTTTTTCAACTGTCCATCTTCTGTTGATGTTGAAAACAAAAAAACATCTCCAACCATTTCCATTTTACCCAAGGTACGTAATCACTAGTCTAACAATTAAATTCAACAGTGGAATGCAATAAGTTCCTATCTGTACAATACTTTACATGAGGGTCCGACTGTACATGACCAGTGGAGATCGATGTCTGTGTGGAAGGACAAGAGACATGAGAACCAAATGTAAAATTCTAGTTACAAGCTAAAGCCATTTTAACTGGTAAATGACAGAATCAGACCCCTGTGTATTGTCTGCCTTTAATTGTAAAACATGTTATTGATTGCAAACCTTAAGAAAGAGCCTGATAGGTCACTAAAATATGTTTGGGCATGAGATTGTGTTGGCTTTTAGTATTTGTTCTAGGAATGAGAATTTAAAGCGGGGCTAAACATCTAAACTCCGCCCACAAGCACATTTCAAATAGAGCTGCTAAACTGGAGCCTGGAGGACTAAAGAAAAGAGTGAGGGGGGAGGAGGGGCGGGGTCTGGACATACGAGGAGCGGCGCGATTGGTCTAACAGGCATCCGCACTTCAAACTCCGCCCCTGCCGTCAGGTGTTTGTAATCGGAAACACCTGGCTGTAATCGGGGCAGTCCTGTGTGATGTCACGTAGTACTTGAAATCGCAGTGGCCACTGGACGGAGCGCACCCTCAGATGTTGACGTTTTTGAACGCAAAGCTGCACATTTGCCTAGTTTGCTCTTAAAATCCTCCCCCAAAAAAGGAACTAGGAACATTGAACATCACTATTGACACACAATATACAGTTTAGTAACAAAAAGGTTGATGTAGTGTTTAGGTCCACTTTAAATTTCACTGTTAAAATCCTGTACTCCAGCTTTAATGCTCTCCTATTCATGAAAGTATATATGGAACTTACTACATATGACTTGTCTCAACTCCAGATCTGCAAAAGGTTCCCCAGGCTCTCCTCATTGACTGCCCACTGCTTCTAATTACGTGTCCCCGTATGAAATGTCTGTCCCTCTGGAATTGTAAGTCATGGTTGTAATACCATTGACTTTTAAGGAAATTCATTAGACTTAGAGGAGAGAGATACTGGGAACTGTACTATTGTCCAACACGGTCCGGTTTTTGTATGACTTGCAATTTTTGAGGTCTCTGGTTTCGGTTCGGCAACTGTTAAAGGGCCCTGTCTGACTTGTGTTTCTTCTTGTTCAGGAAACACATTTTAATCCATTCTAAAAGCAGCTGTTTGTGAAAAAATGAGAGAGCATGTTATTGCCTATTCGTTTTAAAAGGCATTTTGTTGGACGAGAACCACTAGGAAGCAACTGCCAGTGCTACGATTTAAACGAAAGGAGGACCAAATGCAGCACTTCACTTGAAAGTTCTGTAATGAAAAAATAAATAATGTTCATAAGAAAAGCCAAACACAAAAATCCCCAAATCTCCAACAGAGGAACAAGACGTGACACTGGCAATGCCACCATGAACAGGAGAGAACTCAGGTGAAACGCATTAGGGTGGGGAGAGTAATAAAAAGAAACACACGTAGGTTAAATAAATGGGTGGGTTAAGTGTCTTGCCCGAGGACACAACGACAGCATTCACCCGTGGGAGCCGAAATCGCAACGCAAACCTCAGTGGAACCGACCGCTCAACCAATAATGTTTATGTCGAGAGCGGGATTCGAACCGCCAACCTTCGGATCAGAGGACAAACTCAACTGAGCTACTGTCGCTCTATAGTCAAAAACAGACACGGGTGGATTTAACCAATCACAGCGAAGAATGAACTTTCAGAAATAGCACATAGCTTGAAAGAAAACTACTAAAAAAACATGTGAGATAACAATTAAAGTTGTGATCTGCCATATCGCCCACACCTAGTGCAGAATAATAATATTATCACCATGACAGGAAAATTGCGAAATAAGAGACGCTGTGAGACGTGAACTATGAGAAAATAACTGCCTATATGACCGTCCGAGACAGTTGCTTTTCTATCATGGTTGAACATCAGAGTGAGAGGAGGGACTAAGTGGGCGGAGCTTACAGTTCATTCTGAAACATGTTCTTCACTCACTCACCGGTTCAAAATTTGACATGGGCCCTTTAAGTCAAACCACAGACTGTACAAAGAAGTGGACTAAGTGACTGTGACATGATCCGTAGCGTTCGGATCCAGTTAAATGAAGCTCATCGAGGCGGTTATAGGGGTGAATGTGGAGCCGACCGCGAGGATCACAGCAATCAAAGAGCCAATCCGTAGCAAGGTTGTTGAAGGTAACGCCCCTTCCCGCCCGCACGACTGTTTTAGCCGGGAACGGACACTTATCAACGTTGTCAATCAAAGCTGTTGCTAACACTAGGAGGGACCTCGGGGAAAGACGGCACCTGATTTGTCTGTTATTAATGTTCATATTCATGGACAACATAGCAAAATAAACACCAGGATTATGTAGAGCGGGTTAATACGAACATTTTAAGATGAAAATGACGAGCCTCACTGCAGCAGTTACAGAGAGAGGGCCGACAAAGAGTCGATGTAGCCAGAAGCACAACCATGATCATTTCCTATTTGGAACATGGCGGCTAGTGCGTTAGCTGTGTTCATTTATATATACAGTCTATGGGTCAAACTCATGCCATAAATTGTTGTATTTTCCCCAAAATGTCCCGTGACTATCGTTCAAACTTACGCAATGAATTGAAAAAGGTATCACTTTAGCCGTAACAAAGTCTTTATTTTTGATCTCTTTCTCATTTCCTGTCTATTCTGTCTTATCTGCCACGTTTATTTTTATTCCGTCTGCGATTGACAGCTTTTCCAAATGAGATCTAATCCATGAGCTGTCAGGCAGTTGACTGATACAGATCAATCTGGAGGTAGTCTGGAAGCGTGACGGGACCAATTCTTGTTCCTGCTCAGAATCGACTTGAAGACTCAGCCACTGCCTCTGGCTGTGTCAAAGTAAAACTCTACTGAATGATATAGTTGTATAATATTACTGAGAAAATTTAAAGGTGCATTGCGTTACTTTTGTAATAACTGCACCTGCACTCCATGGAGATGTTATTGCTTTCCCTAGAATGTTCCACAGTATGGCATTAAAGGGCCTATATTGTGCTATTTTCTGATCTATGTTATAATGTTGTTTCCTCATCACAAACAGACCTGGAGTTGTGTTTTGTTTCATTCACACATGTTTAACCCACAAATCCTGCGTACTTAGGCTGAGTTCTTCTCTCAAACAGAAAATACTCCGTTCCACCCTGTGATGTCATGTGGTAATACAGGAAGTGCTCAAATCCTGCTACTTAGGCTGAGTTCTTCTCTCAAACAGAAAATACTCCGTTCCACCCTGTGATGTCATGTGGTAATACAGGAAGTGCTCCACTGTGTTTTTAAACTCCATACACCTTCACTACAATCATTTGGATGATTTCAGCAATTGGAATTGAAATTGCCAATCTCTGTTGAACTAAAGGTAAAGCTGCTAACTTGAAAACTACTGCTTCATGACATCACAAGGTGGAACAGAGCATTTTGAGCTTTGGAGATGTAGACAGTTTAATAATGCAGGATTACTCAAACGTGTGTGAGTGAAACAAAACACATTTTGAGCTTGGAGATGTAGACAGTTTAATAATGCAGGATTACTCAAACGTGTGTGAGTGAAACAAAACACAACTCCAGGTGTGTTTTTGAGAAGGTAACAACATTATAACACGGCTTAAAGCTCACAAGAGTCCAGTTTGTGTAATATAGGACCTTTAAACTTAGATCTATCTCCATGGAGACACACAGGTAGTGTTACCAGGCCAAGCTCCAACTCAGATATCAGATCTCCAACCTTGATTTCAGAAATAACAATGTTTTTTTTTTTTTTTTTACACCATTATTATTTTTTGAGCATTAAACATAAGACGATACTGACCAGAAGTAGAATCCTACATCTTAATCAATAATTTAACCAGACACACCGCACGACGCCGTCTAAAAATGGCAGTATACATGAAACCAGGGCTGTGAAGGCAAGCAGACTCATAATATCAGTATCATCATAGCAATCTCAGTGATGGATGATACAATTTAGATACAGTGGTTATTATCTTGTAGTGATGATTAAATATGGCCTTGTAGAATGAGCTAACCACAAATACATCACTGGACTAATTATGGCCATATCGCTGTTTATTTGTCCCGCTACCTCTTAGTAATGTGATTAATGTCAGCACTCACAGGCGGGCTCCCCTATGACATAAGCTCCATGCACTGGTGATTGAGCGTAATGCCGAGACCGGAGGATAGGAGGAGACATTCAGAACAATATGAAAACAAAGGGATTTGATTTGGGGTTAGCAGGTTGCAAAAATATCAAATAGCAACTTTTGAATAATGTTCGTTCCTGTTTTGGAAAAGAGGGAGTGGTGCTGTGTTGAATAAACTTATTTTTATTTTGCATTATCAACAAAGATGCCTTCCACTGGTATTTTTTATTTTTTTTAGCACTAAACATATTCAAGATATTCAGGTTTTCACATGATTAAAGGAGAAATTATGCAAATTATTTTGTATTGAGTTGACCCTGCACCAAATTAAGGCAAGTCAACTGTTTTTTTTTGTTTTTTTTTTTTGTTTTTTTGTTTTTATCAAGTAGAATATAACCAAAATATAGGTATGAATTTAACTTCTTGATCTTAAGATATTTTTTATATGTTGCTTCAAAAATATACATAGGGTTGAGGTTGTACAAATAGGTAAATAAAAGGTTAAGGGCTAGAGGTTCAGACTTTTATATAAAATCCCACAGCAATCTAATAATAATAATAAAGCATTGGATTTATATAGCGCCTGCCTACCACCAACGACACTCACTCACTTACAACATCCATCCTAGGCAATGTAGGTGAGGTGCCTTGCCTAAGGACACAACAACAGTTTCCGCTAGAGCCACCGCCGCTTCACTGTGGCGCCTGGTCTTCCCAAACGGTCTCCCATCCAAGCACTAACCAGGCCCGGCCTTGCGTAGCTTCAGAGATCAGCATTGACGAGGCCACAGTAATGTAATGGTCTTGTAAAGGATTTTTTTTTTTTTTTTTTTGTATTATTTCTCGTTGGAAACAAAATAAAAAATGTTTCCTCCCCTCGGTACCAGCCACTTCTAAAGCCACTGCTGCCCCGGGGTTGTCAGCCAGTGCCTCTCTGACAACCGATCACTCACTAACACGCTACATTCATACTTAGGCAACGCGGGTGAAGTGTCTTGCCCAAGGACACAGCGACATTACACAATGATCGGACCTGGAATTGAACTGCCAACCTTTCACTTTATCGCCCAATTCACCGTTCCGCCATTCGTAACAGGCACACAAGCCATATTTGATAAGTTGATGAAAGTAATTTACACGGTGCAAAGTTATAACCTCTGATTGACTGCCTTTAACTTGTTCTCATAAGTGAATGGGTATTACACCGCTTTTATTGTGGACGTGCATCTTTTGGATAATACAACGTCAAGGGGTCTATTAAGTAGAAGTGATGGGTCGGTCTTTGTTTAGGCTCCTCAGCTGCTGGTCCCATTCGGCTCCGCGCTGCTGGATCAATGGGTGCTGTCAGACATGTCCTTATGCTGGCACAAAGAGCCCCCAGCCGTAGTCTATCACCATCACTCACGTTAAGTTAAAGACTCATTCTTGGCATTATACATACCATTTGGATCTTTAAGCGCTAATAAATTCATAATCCGTGTCAGTTATTTATATTGTAGACCTAAGTCATAATTTTGACAGTAATTTGGGGTTTTGGCAGGATTTCTTTCCCTTGGTAGAATGGTAGCGGTTTCTGACTTTTGACTGTACTACAAATACCAAATTTATTTTTTTAATTTATATTTTTTAAAAAGCAGCAAAAAACAATGATTATTTTTTATATAATTTATGATTTTTTTTTTAATTAATTATTTTTTATATATTATTTATGATACTTTTTTTTTAATTTTCTGTAAATTGGCTTTGGTCCAATATAGATATATTGTTAAAGCAGTAGGGTCAAAATGAGACAGCAGTGTGCTGTCTGCATCTAATAAAACATTTTTATGGTCCAAGAATCAGAAATAAATGTTGGTGTGCTGTTAGCATGCTAGTTGTTGTTAGCTAGTTCATTTTCAACTGTTTGCAACAGTCCAGAGTTATTCAACACTTTCCCACTGCATTCTGAGCATCGTAATTATTCACTACAATGAGTTTATAAGCGCTTTTCTCAACTTTCAGTGGTCAACTAGCATGCTAACAACAACTGGCATGCTTACTTCCTGGTTCAAGAACGCTTTATAATCACATGCAGACAACACACAGCGGTATTATTTTGACCCTAAGCTGCTTTTACGATATATTTGTACTGGGGCAAATTTGACTTTATTCCACAAAAAAAAAAAAAAAAAAAATCATGTACAACCCTTTTAACTAAGACACATCTTACCGTGTTGGTTGCGTTCCTGTTTGTTTTTTCTGTGGATTGTCGCTGTCCAATCCAGCGTGCCAAATCTCTCCGTAACTTTCCCCCACTTGAGCCCTGCTTCGGATTATGCTCAGGAGGACTGATTAGTCATGTTGCCTTGGTCTCAACAAGGGCTTTGCGTAGCCAGTGAGTTCGCTTAATATTCACAGACGCATGGCCACAGATCAGGGCCAACTCAGGCAAAAACACATTTCACCCGAGAATGTCTTGTAATACGACATTAATTAAATTTCTCAACAAACAGTCCTTGCATAATTGGGCGAGGAGCATCCAAGCAGCACTCAGTGACCTGTTGTTTGAGGCACAGGCAGAATGTTCCGGCGCCTCGTGATCTCCGCCGAAGCTTATTAGACAAAGGGTTTTAATTGTGTTATAAAGACGGCAAATTAGCAAGTCCAAGCTGATCTTATTATGGTTGTCACGTAATCATGGATGGCTCAGTGCTGTGAATGGTGAGCTATGCAGAAGGCTGATTTATATTACAGAGTGCTTACAGTAGATTACAGTCGACTTGGCTGTGCACCACCAGTCCATTATTTCACAGTGTATCATATTTTGTGGACTAGATGAAACAAAAAGCTGATTTGAGTTATTTCTTCCCATGTGGAGTATCACGTATTGCCTTTATTAACCTTTAAGCAGTCTTTTTTGTTAATATAGTTATTTGTAAAGTAAAAGGTGCATTATGTAACATCTCTGGTGGATGTTCCACAGTATTGCATTAAGGGCATAAAAAACAGAACCAGAACGGTTTTGCAGTGGTCCAAAGTTATTCCTCACGTATGCATTTAGAAAATCCTAATTATTCACTGCTATGAGTTTATAAGTGCTTTTCTTGCTGTCAGAGACCAGAGTGGAGTTTTGTTTTGATGGTAAGGCTAACAACATCTAGCATGCTAATGCGCATTTCCTAATTATTGGACAATAAAACAATTAAGTGCAGACAGCAGCAGACTTATTTTGACCTCAAGAGCTGTTTATACAATATATCTGTACAGGGGCAAGACACATTTTGCTCAAATTCATGGGAAAAATCCTTATTTTCTTTAGAAAAACTTGAAAAACATGCATTCTTACTGTGAGCTGGGTTGCCAAAGATCTGGCCAGTAACTTGACCTGGCTGCATGAACTGATAATCTCCATGGAGACAGATAAATCACAGATCCTTAGACTGGTAAAAGTGGCTGGTAACATCAGGGGTGTGTTTAATCTGGCTGGACCACAGAACATCTTTGAACAGTCAGTTGTGAGACAGGCTCTGAAGATCATCAGAGATCCCTCTCATGTGCTCAACACTGTTTGAGCTCCTGCAGTCTGAGAGGAGATACAGGGTTCCTTTATGTAAGATTAACAGGTATAAAACTCATTCGTGCCCCAGTCCATAAAACTGATTAACAACATGGACTGATTGTGCAAATGTGTGAAGCCTGAGTGATTGTATATTGTCCAGTTCTTTTTGTCTTTGGTTATGCCATGTCATGTCGGTACGTTAATGCTACTGACACCTGCTCTGAGTCAAATTTTTCCATGAGGAGACGAAAATAAACAAAACCTAAACCCAAGTTTCATGCAATACTGTGCAACATTCCAGGCAAAACAAGGCTGGAGAACCATCTACTAGAAAAGTTACATAAACATAAACATCTAATGACAATAAAGACTACAGTAGGTGTGACTTTGACATGCTGATGTATAGTATGTAGTTCAGGTTCTTTTTAGACTATATGGGGACATAGACACTGGAGGAAAAAGAATAGTTCAACTATTTTAAGCTGAGTTTCTAATAAAATAGTTGCAATTTTGAGCTAAAAATGTTTTCTTTCCTCCTGGTTTTGAATACAGTGTCAGAAGCCTTCCATTCTGCTCTTAAACTTTGTGGAACTGTCCGTGGTGCTGAAGTTTAAACATACCATCTAGTGCTGCTAGGCACCGAAAGCCTCAATGCTGAAAATAGCAGTGTTGCCTCAGCACTAAATCTAAGTTATATAGATCCCCAAAGGACCACACTATGGTATGTACTGTCAACAGAATAGTACAGTCCACCTACCTCTGCTGACAGCTACTAGCCATGTCCCCAAAGATGCTATTTTCTCCATCCAATTTCTGTGTCCAGTATAGAGCAAGTTATTGTGTTACGTGCACCTTGTCCCTGAGGTGTCATACTCAAAGATAATGCAGTGATTGGAGGTGGCTACACATAACGGAATGTATCCTCTATATGTCCTACTGTTCAGTCTGCTCTACCTGATCCCCAGTGGGTGTGACATCTTTTTATGTTGTTCAGTCTAAAACATCAGTCACTTTTAGCATAGCACTAGACAATGAAAACTTAACGAGGGGGTATTATGCAAAATCGAAAAGCATGCCTGAAGATGCTTTATATGTCATCCATGCATGTTTGAGTAATCTAGTGATCTCCCCCAAGCCCTATTTGAAGTTAGCT
The DNA here is from genome assembly GCA_000787095.1 of Periophthalmodon schlosseri. Taxonomy (NCBI): domain Eukaryota; kingdom Metazoa; phylum Chordata; class Actinopteri; order Gobiiformes; family Gobiidae; genus Periophthalmodon; species Periophthalmodon schlosseri. Next base: position 92,527 of record KN481114.1, read on the forward strand.
GTAAGATTCTAAAATCCTGAGCCATAATCAAAGCAATGTGGTCTGTTCCATTCAGTGTAGTGAAGACTGCAGTGAGTGTTATATTGGAGAAACTAAACAGCCACTCTATAAGAGAATGTACCAATACCGGTGTGAGAGCAGCTCAGGACCCCAATCTGTAGTTCATCTCCATCTCAAAGCCACTAACCACTCCTTTGAA
>KN481114.1:97804-141148 GCA_000787095.1 Periophthalmodon schlosseri
CAGCCCAATACTACCAGCACCTCTGGACCCCCCCCCCCCAGCCCGATACTTACCACATTTACCTGATTACTAGCTTGAACCTACTGCTTTTGGGTCCTAAGTAAAACTGTGACATTATATGCTTTGGTAAAGGGGATTCATCTCAGCTTTTTACATGAAAACTGACACTTTTGATAAACTATAGCGTTGATTTTAAAAGAACAGAAACATGAATGCAGGGGCGGAGCCAGACATTTTTGGTTAGAGGAGCTACGTATGGGGGGCTAAGTTCTTCAATGAGGGTCCTGTAGATGTGAGCGCACCTCCACCTCCCATCATGTTTGAGTATCTGTTTTAAACAAGTTAAAATCTAGTTAGCTCCTGTAGGGATTTATAAAACATAATATGGAGTTTAAAATTTTATTTATTTTTTATTTTTTGTACACTTTGTGATCGCCATTAGAACTTTTTAGTCGAGATTGAATGTCCTATGAAAATGGGGCAAAAATCTTTGGGGGAGTTATGTGGGTGCACTGGCTATTGTAGGGGAGACTGGTGCCCCCTCAGGCCCCCACCCCTAGCGCCGCCCCTGGATGAATGTAGAACCAATTTTTTTTTATTTTTTTTATGAAAGTAGAGACTTGGATCTTTTCTTCGGCACATATACATTTTTCTGTAGCACTTTTTCTGTAGTATTGCAAAGTTAAATAAGCCACATTTCTGACGGGTCAGAGGTCGCTTGAACAAAAAGGGCTGACAGTGAAAGAGTTCAGGGCAAGCTCGCAGTAGTTTGAAAAACATTCAGAGAGTTAAGAAAAACTGTGAAAACACTTGACTTTTGTGCGAAGTATGACTAAGGCTTGAAGTATGACTAATTAACGGGTCAAATGCACCAGCTGAACACGCCAATCTGCTGAACTTGAACCCCTTTATAGAAATAAGACCTCTGTTTTGTGTTGAGAAGACCATGAAAAAATACTCACCCAACACTGAGTCACTGTCAAAACCTTCTCGCGAGACCACAACACCACCACAAGGTTCCGTGGTGGCAGAGTGGTTAGCGTTTCAGCCTCACAGCACACACGTCTATGCAGGTTTACAGTGGGATGCAGTTTTCTGGTTAACAATTCTAGTTAAATAAAGGGTTACATGCATAAAAGAAAAAGAGTTGGGTGTATCTTTTTTTTTTTTCATTTGATGGAGAAAAAAAATGGCGAAATATAATTAGATAAGAGGGGGTATTTTACTTTGATGGGGTATTAACTGCTAACACATAACATATTTAGATGTTGCCTTTTATTGTTTTGAAAATGCTAAATTGGCCCGAAAACAACGTATTAACATGTTTTATAAGTTTCACTTTCCCCTCCCTTTGCTCTCCGCGCTAAGTCACTCCCCCTTCAGAGCGCTTTTCAAACAAAATCAGCTGCATCCCGCTAATGAAACCACTGCGCATCACATCAGGTTTGTGAACTTGTTCTGTACAGTTTTGTATCATGTTTTTGTATATTTGTGGAGAACTGTCGTGTGGGACCATGGGTGACGTAAGCTTGTGGGCGGAGCATTGGACGGAATCTTACAGCTAACCGTAAGAAGGGAGCAACGTTATAACATGGGAGAAAGCTAAAATAATCAGTTTTGCATAATAATTTGCATCTTTAAGTTCACAACTGCTAAGCCATGCACTGAAACATGACAATATTCAAACTATCTCCCCTCTAGAGACACGTATCAAGTATGAATCTGACACTTTTCAAATTTCCTCTAGTCTTTTTAACACACCATCTCTCCTCCTTGTGCCTACGCCTCCTTCTCTCTCTCTCTCTCTCCCTCCCTCTCCCTCGCTCCTACCTTGCAAACTCTTTTGAGGAGGCCATTCTGACGCAGGCAAAGTGATTCCATTCTAGTCAAACTCTACTCGAGTTATTAAATTTGTTTGTAGAGCTTTGCCCCCCCCCTGTCCCCCTCCTTGATCCCTCACTCCTCTCCTCCTCCTCTTCATCCCTGTGTACGCACTTGGCCCAAACCATCATCAACCTCCAGCCCCGTAAAGTCTATAGCAAGCACAAGAAATGGAGAGAGGCGGGCCAGCGGAGAGACAATACAAAAAGAGATGGCAGATTATGGTAAAGGGGCACATTTTTATACGGCGCTTTTCCACCTTCAAGACACTCAAAGCGCTTTACATCAAGGAACCACTCACCCATTCACACACACACATTCATACACCAGTGTACAAAAACACTGCGGACGAGATGGGTTAAGTGTCTTGCCCAAGGGCTCAACAACAGCATTCATCTGTGGGAGCTGGAGTCGCACCGCCAACCTGTGGGTCAGTGGATCTCACCGCTCAACCAGTGATGTTTCTGTCAGCGGAAAAACACTCTATCTCACCGCTCAACCGACGTTTGCGCCGAGAGCGGGATTCGAACCGCCAACCTTTAACCTTATTTAAAAAAGACAAAATTCTGTGTCTATCTTTGACAGTACGGCGAGGTCTTGAACAGTGTTTCATTTTACAGTTTGTTAGTAGACTGAAGAAAAAAGAAGACAGAAAATGGTTACATGCTTTTAGAAATGAAGAAGTAAAAGATAAGCAAACTAACCCTCAACCTTAAGTCATACAGTATAATTAACAACTAGCTATTTTTGAACCCTAATGAGTTTGATTTTGTTTTATTTAGTTATTTAAGTAAGACATAACCCTGCATCTTTAAAGTCCATATACGTGGATGGAATCTCTTTTAGGTCATTAGATTAGCACCAAATGAGTGAGAATTTATATTTTTATATTTCAGATTGAACATTCTGATAGTTAGATTTAATTAATGTTTACATTTTTGGTCACTATAGTCCACAGACTGCATAAAGAAGTGGACTAAGTGAGTGTGACGTCACCCATAGCGTTCGGCTTCAGTCAAATGAAGCTCATCAAGGCTCTAGCGGTTATAGGGGTGAATTTGGAGCTGAGTTCCATTTTTGGAATTCTGACCGCGAGTATCATAGCGACCAAAGAGCCAATCAGGGGCGAGGCCGTTGAAGGTAACGCCCCTTCCCACCCGCACCGCTTGTTTTAGCAGTAGAGCGAACTCGAGGAAAGAAGGCGCCTGATTTTTCTGTTATTAATGTTCATATCTTGATTTAAGGACACAATAGCGAAATAAAAATACCTGGATCATGTAGAGCGGGTAAATACAAACATTTTAAGACCAAAATGACGAGGCTCACTGCAGCAGTTACAGAGAGAGGGGAGACGGTTTTCCATGGTCGATATATAGATATACAGTCTATGATTCAAACGGTTAGCGGTAATATTTTGTGCAATCAGTCTACAATCCTACGTCATCTTTCACAACTAAACATAATTATGTAGAAGACCAAAACAAGAGAAGTGGAGATTCCATGTTCTGCTGCCAGTGAAGCATGAACAAAACCATGTCATCTGCTTCTTTACATTCTTACATTAGATCCAATGAGCATTTATGAGACAAAATGGAAGCATTGGTAATATGCGTGGAGCAGTACAGTCCTCGTAATATTATCACTTTGATGGTGTAATTGACTTTATAGACCAAGGAAAAGTCTATTCTACAGAGCTTGAATAGTGTCTCATAGCTCTATATGGTGGAAAAGCATTGTACTGCATGGTCAGGTTATGTAAGTGTATTCAATAAACGACTATACATGTTCATTTGTCTGTCGCTGTCTGTTTTTTATTGAAAATATACCATACTACTATTAACCGGAGTAGTTTAATTAATACACTTTGGCACTGAGAACCCAGAGTGGTGAAAAGGAGGAGATGGAGAGGTGGAGGTGGCTGGTAGTTCTGCTGCAGTGGAGATGAGGCAGAAGAGGGTTGTGGCACGTAACAAACAACAAGATGAAGGAGGGTAGACAAGAGTGCATTTATATGACTGGACTGAGAAGTGATTTATACTCGACAAATGAGGTGAAAATTTGTATTTTTTGTGGTTGATGGATTTATTTATTTAATGGTAAAATGATGTCATAATATGCAAAATAGCTCTAAGTTCAGACACCTGATGTCTATCCAAAACAGTGTATCCTGCAGAGGGAGCAAAGCAGTTTAAATAAGGCTTAGGACATTATTCTTAGCAAGACATGCTTTGGAGTGAAGACATTTGGGTGCTGAAATAATCGAAACAGGCACATTAAGCTGTCAGGACTTTGAAAAGAAGATGGACTAAAACACTGGCGATGTTAGCAAACTGGGGGCCCTTGGCCAATTTGAGTTTGGGGCCTTCCCTGCTATTTTTATTTATTTTTTTGTCTTTTGTAATATATATTGTCTGTTTTTTTCCCTTTGTTCGTGAGACACACAACTCTCTATTTATTTTAATTAGGGTCAAATTAAAGGTACATTGCACAAGTTACAGAGTGTTTGTACTAGTTTGCCACATCTGGCGTGAAGTGGAACTGCAACTGCCACGTTGTGCACGTTCTCTGCGCGAACACGAACCAAACAACTCTCAGACGCATCTTCAGCCTTCCTCTCTAGCAAACACTTGATCAACTTCGATTCTATTTTTAGCTTTCCTCGCAAACAACCGTTACTGTGTCATCTGAGACGGCGCGGGTTTTTCCAACCCAAATTGCTCTCATATAATTGACTGTATGAGCTTATAGAGGGAAACAGAAAAGGAGTGAAATATAGTCATTCTGAGCATTTAACTTATGCAATGCACCTTTTAATAGCCTAATCATTTCAAAATGTACATCAGGCATTCATGGCTTTATTTAATTATGTTCAACTTAAACTCTCAGTCAGCGGCTATTAGGTTTTTTATCCTGCAGTTTTCATTCATAACTGGGGAAGGAGATTCTGTGCACATCTCAACACACAGCACCTTGTTACAGACACACATGGCTAATTTGCACATCAACAGTGGTGGAAGAAGTACTCAGTTTTGTTACTTAAGTAAAAGTACAGATACAGAGGTAAAAATTACTCAAGTAAAAGTATTACATGAAAAGATCTACTTAAGTAAATGTATTTAAGAACCTGTTTAAAAATGTAAAAGCAGAAGTATTTCACACAAGTGTTGTTCATTTGTTAATTAAGTGTAAATGTAGTGATATTGATTCAAAACGATACATATTTTGGTCAACAGTAACAATATAAATCAGTTTCTTAACTTCTATCATGAATTTTGTGTATTTATTTCTGTTTGCTCAAAGCCGAAGCTTGAACTTAAACCCAGGATTTTACCACAAACATGGTAAAAATAACCCCTCAAATCATATGAAAAGTACTTTTTACTTTTCAGTCCAGTTCAAAAAGGTAGTGGAGAAGGAAGTACAGATACCTGCTCTCAAATGTAGTGAAGTAAAAGTAAAAAGTATCCACTGTAAAATGTACTTACAAAGTGCAGATACCTAAAAATTCTACTTAAGTCCAGTACTTTTCTACTTGTACTTCATTATTTTCCACCACTGCATGTCAATATACTGTTTGAAGTTGCTCTGAAATTTTAAAAATGTGCTTTCGCATTTGTTCTGTTCACTTCCCTTTCAGAGGCGAGGCTAATAATGCAGTATTATAAGATGCTACAATGAAAAAAACACAAATGTATGTACTAGTGATGGGACCTTCGGATCTTTTGTGGGATCAGAATCTCTTGGATCTGTTCACTTCAAAGAGCCGTTCAAGAGACTGGCTCTTTTGCTATTTATTCATATGACAATAGCGTAATGTAAGAACTCATTTTATCTACAAACTAATCACAGGAATCTAATCAGGAATGACCAAGGCTTCAGTGTGTTTCGGTGAGAGTGGGAGTGTGTTTACCCTTTCAAATTATTCAAAATCTAAACAAAATAATAATTTTAAAACTAACTGGTATTATGAGGCCAAACGTGTTTTTTGTGCAGCTCTCACTCGTGTCGCCTGCTCTGCTTCTGTGTTGTTTCTTGTGTCGGTTCAGTGTTAATTAGTATAAAAATGCAGACAAATTAGAAAGAAAAAGTGAAGTGAAAAATGAGTTTCGGATCCAACCGCTCACGTTAAGGAACCGCTGAAAAGAGCCGACTCGTTCGCGTAGTATGTACAGATGAGTTTAGAAAATGTATCGGATTTTGCCATATCCACTGCAACAACAACACGGTTTATATTACTCAAACTCCCATACTGTGCCCGCCGGGCGAGTACCGGTGGCGTGCAGACAAGCTAACGCACCGCGGCACAAACACAGGAACAAACACAAAATCTAAGTTCAAAAATCAACACGAAGAAGACAAAGCAGGACATGGAGAAAGCGGTAACAAGTGCCCAGGGCCCAGAAGGAGATGGATGTGTGGGCATTCAGTGCAGGGACTCCTCATCAATCCCATTGGCTAATCAGATGTATGGCTGAATTATTGATAAGCTGGCCTCATCAATAATTGCAGCTCTGGTTCGTGTGAGCTGTAGACCGCGGAGAAGTGGATCAAGCCTTGTACAAGCACACATCGCATTGAACACTTGGATTTCTGCAGATCAACGCACTCAAGACGGTGTTCGGTGTTGGTGAGGCCATTCAGAAGATATTAAAGACCGATACATGCGGCAATCTGGATATGAATTATTTAGACTAATGTGGAGTAGTAAGTTGACTGTTTGCCCACCCGCCAACTATAGCTGGTTCAAACCTCGCATGAGCACCTGAGTATTCGTCCCGATTGCGTTTTATCGACAACAAATTCTGAATGATGTAATGCGTAGAACTCAATTCAAAGTGCCGCAAGTATCTATCTCCTATTGGCCGCGTTAGGAATAAACAGCGGAAGAGTCCGATCAAATGCTATTCTTCACAATTTGGGATTATCAGAGTCGGTGTTGTTCAGTCCTTACAGTGTCAACGCAAACTTCTCAACTCAACTTATACTACGTCTTTTGTAGTTCTTGTACTATATATTTAGGAGTATCTGGAGTATATATTGGCGCTATTTATCTTGCCTTCTTATTTCCAGTGTACATTATCTGACCATCACTTGAAACTACTTAGATTCTTACTTGAAACCTGCCGTTATGTGTTCTGCTTTGTTCGTTTGCCTGTCTTTAGTGGTTTGACCTTCCTGAGTCGGCTCCTTTGAACGGTTCCTCAACGTGAACGGTTGGAAGCGGATCTCGTTTTTTAAAAGAACCAAATCTTTTTTCATTCTAAATTTTATACGTTTTTATACTGATTTACTATGAACCAACACAAAAATCAGCACAGAAGCAGAGCAGGCAACGCGAGTGAGAGCTTTGTGCACAAAAACACAACTTTTGGCATCATATTAACAGTTAATTTTTTGATTATTACTATACTACAATACTTTTATTATTATTCTAGTGCAACATTTTACTTACTTGAATATTTGAACTCAAATAAATAAAACGTTGCACAATAATAATAATAATAATAATAATAATAATAATAATAATAATAACAATTCAAGTTCAAGTGTCTCGGGGTGTTATTTACGAGTGAGGGAAGGATGGAGCGTGAGATTGGACTGTTGTGGTGAAAGGAGCTGAGCGAAAGGCAAAGCTCTCGATTTACCAGTCAATCTACGTTCCTATCCTCTTCTATGGTCATGAGCTTTGGGTAATGACTGAAAGGACAAGAATACGGATACAAGTGGTTGAAATGAACTTCCTCCGCAGGGTGGCTGTGCGCTCCCTTAGAGATAGGGTGAGGAGCTCAGTTACACGTGAGGAGCTCGGAGTAAAGCCACTGTTCTTCCATGTGGACAGGAGCCAGCTGAGGTGGCTCGGGCATCTGTTCAGGATGCCTCCTGGAGGCCTCTCTGGGGAGATGTTCTGGGCATGTCCCACGTCTCTCGGCTGGCCTGGGAACGCCTTGGGATCCCAGAGGAGGAGCTGAAGAAAGTATCTGGGGTGAGGGAAGTCTGGTTCCTGCTTAGACTGCTGCCCCCGTGACCCGGCCACAGATAAGCAGAAGAAAATTAATGGATGGATTGTTTTAGATTTTCATAATTTCAAAGGGTGAACACACTCCCACTGTCTGAACCATTTAAAACACATCTGAGGCTTGGTCATTTCTCTATGATTCGTTTGTAGTTAAATGAGTTTTCACATTGGGTTCTGTCATATAATTAAATAGTAAAAGAGCCAGTCTTTTGAACGGCTCTTTTACTATTTAACAGATCCAAAAGATTCGGATCCCCCTGTTTTGTGTGCATATTGACAGTAAAGTGCATGACTTTCCCAGCCCGGCTCACAGATAGAACGAACTCTCCACATTTGATTTCAGCCTCGAAAAGTGGTTTAGCTCACCTCTTCTCATATATCTCACATTCCACTTTTGGCTATACCTCCTCCTCTGCTACTATTTTAAAAACTTCTATTTGTCAATTTCCTCCGATGGCGTCTGCGCTGTCAGAGAGGCCGGAGAGATGAACAGGCCTTCACTTAGAGTCAATAGCGACATAAAAAGGGGAGAATGGGACAGGGCCAGGTGGTAGGAGGTGTAGCAGATGTTTTGCCTCCTGAGTGCAATTTGTCATGTTTTGGTGTTCGCTGGCAACTTTGGAGATGGTATTTTTTTGCTCCACGGCTCAAAGTGGTGGACATTTGGTGCACAGTGGTTGAGTTCTAGTAATCCTTCAACTAAATGAGTGATATGTTAGTGTTGTATCTGAATGTTACATGAAGTCTTTTAGTAGGCCTGTCACGATAACAGATATGAAAGTACGATATACTGTTGAAGAAAATATAGACGATAAATGATAATACTGAAACTAATTTATGCCACTGACAGAGTGGCCCTAAACTAGAATTATCCCCAAAAACGATTCTAAATGTGTTTTGTAAACTGTAACTCCACTCATGCAGTATATTTTTTGGACTGCAGTTCTGGCCGCTTCTACGTTGGATTAACTAAAAGGAGATTAAGAGACTGGTTTTCTGAACACAAATATGCTATCTGGACACAAAACCCCAATTACCCAATAGCACAACATTTCAGATTTTCTGGGTGCAACATCAACCTTCTTAAAGTCATGGTCTTGGAGGTCATCCCTAAAACTATCAGACTAAGAACTTTGTGTCAAAGGGAACTCTGCAAGCAACTAACTTCCCTGGTCTTAATGAGGACACTGACTTCCTCTAAGAAAACAACCTCCTCAAATTATATATGTATAGATATAGATAGATAGATAGAATATACAAAATGTCATGTGTTTTACCTGCATGTCATGTTATGCAGTTAAAATACATTTCTAGTACACCTTCTGTACATGTATTATAAAGTCACACAAATCTCATAATGTTAATATTCAAAGATTCAGATGCACATATCCAAGACAAAGCAGTTACAGCACTGGTTCATAACAATAATGAAATACAGTATAAAGTGCCTTATAGCTGATTCCTATATGGATATATCGCTCATTAATGTGAGATGAGCAATGTAGTTCTCAAATGCACCATATTATTTGTAATAGTGAGGAAATGTTACTCCTGGTTTTGGAACATGAATATTGTTGATATTCATGGTCCAAAACCTTAAGTGTTTACGGCATTTAGTCATTGCAGATTAAGTTTTAATTTTTGGTTCATTTAGAAAAGGGTTAACTGGGATTACTGGGATGTTGCCATATTTTGTACTGTACGTGCTTCCCTTGGGTGATGTTTTTAGAAAGCACAATGTCACATTTCATTGTTTTGCAGATGACATTCAAATATATCAGTGGCCAGTGACTGTCACTGACAGTCAGACCACAGTCAGAGCTCTGGTGGACTGTCTCAGGGATGTGCAGACTTGGCTGAGCACAAACTTCATGAACTGAGAATAAAACCGAGACACTGGTGTTTGGCCAAACTAACCGACTGCTTGGGCCTGACAGTGACAGGTCCTCTTGTCCTCTTATTGTCGTCCTGCAGTGAGGAATCTTGGGGTGATTGTGGACTCTGTGTTCAGACTAGACAAGCACATTAGCTCTGTTATAAAGTGCAGCTTCTTTCAGTTGAGGCTCCTTGCCAAAGTAAAGCTTTACCTTCCTCAGCCGGATTTTGAAAATGCAATCCTCCATTTGTATTGTCGTGTCTGGATTATTGTAATAGTTTGTATGTGGGGCTGGACCAGGACCCCCTGCAGCGCTCACAGAATGTCCAGAACGCTGCAGCTCGTCTGATCACAAAAACTAAGAGACGAGAGCACATCACGCCTGAGCTCTGTTCACCTGCACTGGCTCCTATTTCAAAATGTTATTGCTTGTGTTTAAATGTGTGCACTCTATGGGTCCTCTTTATCTGAGGGAGTTACTGCAGCCCTATACTCCACCCAGAGCCCTGAGGTCAGCTGACCAGCTCCTGCTGCTGTGCCCAAAGCCAGGCTCAAGACCAGAGGTGACAGAGCGCCCAGACTATGGAACAGCGCCCTCTGCCTGTCAGATCCTCTCAGTCTTTAACACCGACAGAAAACCCACTTCTTCTCTTTGGCATTTAATACTAGCTAGACAGAATATCCTGGTGTTTTATTGTTCTTTTCCTATGCATTGTGTTATCTGTATATTTGTTTTTTGTTGACTTTTATGTGAAGCACTTTGGTCATCTGAAGTTGTTTTAAATGTGATATAGAAATAAACTTGAATGGAATATTTTCACACTTCAATTTTGACACGCCAACTCAGTTTGCACCCGCATTTGTGGGGATAACTTGTGGACATTGGTGATCGCTCCTGAAGTCGCTCGCTCCGTCAAACCCGATGAGACGTTCACTGTTTGACTGTATGCGCAGATTTCTCCATGAGTGAATCTTGTGTTTTCGTATCCACGGCGCTGTAAGTTTTGCAGTCCGGTACAGCAGAGACCGGGAAGAGGGGAGCCAGCGTGGGCCTTCTAAGTGTTAATTACTTATTGATCCAATTTGGCAGACGACTCCCTAAAAAGGCGGAGAGGGCAGGCTGGTGCGCCGCTCTAAAGGGGAGTAGGGATCGACAATCTAGTGTTCAAAAGTTCCCCCCTCGCTCTCATCTCTGCTTCACTAAGTGTTTACTACCAATCTGCGGACTTGGAGACGCGCCTGGCTGTGTTTTGCCCACTTTCTCGGAGCTCCCAGAGTACTTGCTCCACATTAACTTCTCCCATTGCATCTCGGCGGGGTGTATTGATGGAAGTACTTTGTTTTAATTTAACCTGGGTAACTTTTTTCAGTTTTAAATGTATGGGATTAGCCGTGTTGAGAAGCGAGTCATGGCAGTATCCGAGCAAGATACATTTTATATTTCAGGTGGAAACTAGGAACCCCAATTCAAAAAGGGAGTTCACCATCATAGAAAGTTTTGTTTGCGAGTTTACAATTAGACATGGGTCGATACATTTGTTAGCCAATATAGCAGTCTGATATTTGAACTATTTAGCGTATTGGCTATTGGCTAAGCTCTATGCTGCTATATACTTATTACAGTGGTGGAGGAAGTACTCAATTGTGTAACTTAAGTAAAAGTACAGAAAAAAATACTATTACATGAAAAAATCTACTTAAGTACCCGTTTAAGAATGTATTTAAAGAGTAAAAATTAAAAGTACTTTGCTCATATTTTGAGGATTTTTAAGGTTTCAAATGTAGTGGTTTTGATAAAGATTTGTGCAGTATTTTGTTCAGTACAAACAGTAGAATTAGCTGTTTTTATTTGTGTATTTTTGTTTGCTCAAACTATGAACTTAATAAAAAAATAAACCCTCAGCCTTTTCAGCAGGTCACAAACAATCATAAAAAATACTTTTACTTTTCAGTCGAGCGCAAAAATGTAGTGGAGTAGAAAGTACAGATACCTGCTCTCAGATGTAGTGAAGTAAAAGTAAAAAGGTATACACTTTAAAATCTACAGATACCTAAAATCGGTACAGTACTTTAGTACTTTTACATTTCACCACTGATAATTGATATAATGGGCTATCAACATTGGCATCAAAATCTTGGCATAGCTTGTTGGCCATAAGCTGCTCTGGATACTAAAGCCATGACAAAACAAACATATTGGTCACTATCAGCTAATAATTACCCATAATTCCCATTTGCAAGTGCAGCGGGTGATCAGCAGGCGACAACACTCTTTTGTACGCGTTTTGACCATCAGAGACTCAATTGGTTGAGTGTTTGTCTAATAGTCAGGTAATAATCAGGTAGTGGTTCCATCCTATCCCCAATCTGTGCATACTGCCACTGTACCCTCAGGCAAGACACTTCATCCACCTTGCCTAAGTATGAATGGGATGTGTTATTGATGGTGGCCAGAAGACGATTAACAAGTTGACCATCTAGAGATTTTTTTTTTGTTGTTGACCCACTTGGAAATACGTGTAAACCCCCCGAGTTTTTCACATAGTTGTAAATGCATTGCTGTACATCGCATGAGCACATACACTGCCTGGCCAAAAAAAAAGTCGCCACCTGGATTTAACTAAGCAAATAGGTAATAGGTCGCTGCAGTTGGTCAGGTCTAGGTTCAACAACAGTATGTGCTCCAAGAATGAGGTCAGCTGACCACCTGAATATACTGGATGACCAGGTTGTTCCATCAATGGATTTTTTCTTCCCTGATGGCACGGGCATATTCCAAGATGACAATGCCAGGATTCATCGGGCTCAAACTGTGAAAGAGTGGTTCAGGGAGCACGAGACGTCATTTTCACACATGGATTGACCACCACAGAGTCCAGACCTTAACCCCATTGAGAATCTTTGGGATGTGCTGGAGAAGGCTTTGCGCAACGTCAGATTCTACCATCATCAAAGCAAGATCTTGGTGAAAAATGAATGCAACACTGGATGGAAATAAATCTTGTGACATTGTGAGTGTGTGACCTTTTTTTTTTTTGGTGGCGACTTTTTTTTTGGCCAGGCAGTGTATTATTCCTCACCCTAAACACAAAATGACATCTATCCAAAGCAGTAAGTGACAAGATAATGGGTTTTATAATGTAACTCCAGCTTAGTTGTTATTTTGCTTGTTGGCTAATTTTACTAGCTTACCGCTCCACACTGTAGCGCTTGTCCTCCCACACAGCTAGCTAAATCTGTGCCTGTAGAACATGCCGGTGTGAGGCTGAGGCTGCGGAGAGCGACCCCCCCTGCTGTGCGCTGTTTGCATATCATCTCTCTATTCCCGTCCCCTGGCCCCGAGATGACACTGCCACCGTGAATACGCGCAAACATGCTCTACTTACCTGCTCTATTTGGGGAGTGGGCGGATTCCTTAGCTCTTTTTCAAACCGCTAATGCTTATTATTAAGTTCACTATGTCATTGGGTGTAGGCGCGTAAAGTCAACGGATAACGACCGTGGTGAAATTGCAGCTATTATTGTTGAGATGGAATTAGCCGTTATGCTAGCAGGGTGAGGTACGGCGAGTGGGATGACAATCTCTTTCCTCAAAGACTGTAATGGGCGCAATTAAATAAAGGCTTAATATTGCCCCTTCCTTGTTGTGTTCGCAGCATCTGATCTCCATAGTGTTGTTATTATGGTGCCACATGGACACACCTCCCACCCGAGAAACTCAACTATATTCTAGTTAACGTGCAAATCTTGAAATAAGTTTGGTCAGGTCTACTCCAGCAATGCGCTTAACATAACCTAATAAACATGTTGGGGAGTAGGAGGCGCTATTTAAACCAGCTGGCTGCACACTTCTTGGTTCACATCTCTGTGCCCCTCCTGCTAATTTTACAACTTTAGATAGAGCTGCTGTTTAATCCCCTGTGATATTTTCCCCTTTCTTTTTTCCTCATAAGCAGCCATATTTGTTTTGATGCAAACAGATCATGCTGATTGGCTAATCCACCTGCAAATGATGCCCATCCGAACTTGGGGAGATTCACCAATGACCAAACTCACATCTTCGTAAAGTATTGGAGAAGTGTTTATACGGGATCCCAGGCGACCTCCAGATCTGAATAAGGTCTAAAACAGGGCTACACATTTGCTGTATGGTACAATGACTAACCCAAAGAGGACGAAACTGACTCTGCAGTTCAAATATCAGCTGAATTTAGACTCCACAAACGAAGGTGTTTGAGTACCATCAGTGGTACACGCACCATAGTTTGAGAACCATTGATCAGATCACCCTCCCATCCTTTCCTAACTCCATCTTCTCTTCTTTATCTTTCAGGTACACAGGATACGGGGTCCACTGATGCCTCGATGAGATCGCAGGACTCGAGGAGATCCCTGCTCTAGAGAAGCTCATGCTCCAATAGCGCCCCCTATCTGTATACATTAAATAGCTTGTGCAACATTGTGGAGTGATGCGTCATCTTGTTATATACAAAATATGTTATTGTGGTGTTCTGTTGTTTTGCCTTTTCTCCTACACTATAATTGACACAGAATTGCAGTTTATCATTTCAAGTTACCATTTGTTTACCATCTGTGGAATAACCAGACATCATGAATGTTAATTTAGGGAGCTCCCCTTAAATAGCCCCTCAGCCTCTCCCCTGGGCAAACCAATTAGCACATCAGGGTTTTAAGGTTTCACAAACAAAACATTAACACGTTAACCAAACATCGCTCCATATGGCTGTTACTTTATTAATAAAACATAACAAATCACCAAATAATTCACAAATTCATTGCAGAGCTTTAGTCCATTATGTCCCAGAGCACTGGCACCACTCACCACTATTTACAGAGTAACTACTTGCCTGTGCAAGCTTGTTGCTTCTTGATTTTGTGTTTTGATGCTTTATTTGATTTAGATTCATGAGTAAAAACATTGCCCCATACAAGTGGTTCTCAACCTGGGGATCAGGGCCCTCATGGAGATCGCAAAATGATTCCAGGGATGCAATAGTCTCAAGGCTTGACACCCTTCAAATGCAGTGGTAGCTGTGGATTCATATTTGAAATAATCCACCAGATTAGAAGCAATCCCCACATTAGAGGAGATCCCTGGATTAGAGGCGCTCATGCTCCAATAGCGCCCCCTATCCCCATTCATTGTCTATCATTAAGTAGCTTGTGTATCATTTTGGTGTGGAGCAACCCATCATGTATTTGTGGTGTCCAACAGTTTTTTTTCGCAGCCTTTTCTCCTAGATTTTAGTTTTCTGAATCATTCGTGTATGTGTAGGTGACGTTGTATTACTCACAGGCACAAATCAAACCCTCTTTTTGGTTAGTTATACGAGACTTGTCTAAGACTCAGCCCTCTTTAATGTTCAAGGGGTCAAAGTGTTATTATTATGGTGCCACATGGACACACCTCCTACCCGAGAAACTCAACTATATTCTAGTTAACAGGTCCAAATCTTGAGATAAGTTTGGTCAGGTCTACTTAAACAATGCACATAACCTAATAAACATGTTGGGGAGTAAGAGGCGCTATTTAAACCAGCTGGCTACACACTTCTTCGTTCACATCTCCGTGCCCCTCTTGCCAATTTTACAACTTTAGATACAGCTGCTGTTTAATCCCCTGTGATATTTTCCCCTTTCTTTTTTCCTCATAAACAGCCATATTTGTTTAGATCCGGACAGACCATGCGGATTAAGATCTCTGTAATTTGTCCACAACAAAGAGATTTTCTTTTATGAATTTTTTCAAAATCAAACTTCTAGAGGGCGCTAGAGAGCCTTTTCCTTAGATAGCTGCCTGATTTGCATATCATTGCATCCAGCTCTATTGGGTTTCTTCCAATCAAAAGTGTATAAATTATACCATCAGATTGAATTATTTGTTTTGGAAGTACGATGAGGCATGATTCTGTCTCATCAAGAGTAATTTATCAGTATTTTATTTCCTATGTTTTCTTATATGGTCCAATAATTGCCAATTCTCTCATTGCATAAGTCATTTACACTATTCACAATACTCATTTGTTGTCTGTACATATCTTTGATAATCTAATCCAAAAAAAGTCTTCAAGCTTAATTAATAAAACAACTGAATTTATCTCCTTAGGGAGATATATTAGAGAGTTTAAAGAGGGGGTATTACCCTTTGCTATAATGTTGAAATGTTGTTCCCTCATCAAAAACATGCCTGAAGAGGTTTTAGATGTCATCTATGCATGTTTGAGTATTTTAGCGATCTCTCCCAGGCCCTATTGAAATCCTCCTCTCCCTTTTTTTCCTGTGCAATGCTCCGCCCACAAACCTACGTCATCCATGCTCCCACACGACAATTCTCCATTAATACGCAAACGCACATTCAAAGCTATACAAACAACTTCACAAACCTGATGTGATGCGCAGTAGTTTCATTAGGGGGATGCACGCTGATTGTGTTGCGATAGCGCTCTGAAGGGGGAGGGACTTAATGCGTGGAGCAAAGGGAGGGGAGAGAAAAGGTGACATGATGATCTAAATACAGTATGTTATATGTTAGCAGTTAATGCCCCATAAAAGTAAAATACCCCCTCTTTAAAGAAGACATATTGTGCTTGTGTCTGTTATATAGTTATAATCTATGACACCTGTAGATCATTAAGTTATAATTTGCACATTTTAAATCACAATGTTGATCTAAAACGACTTAATAAAAGAAACAAATTCGCTGACTTTCACGTTAGAAACCAATTATAAGAAAATAAAATCGGGGAACAAAGTAAATACAGAGCAGTGGCCGTATGCCAGTGGCGGTAAAAACGGGTTGATCGGCGAAATATCACACTCAAACATGCACGAATCACTCCAAATACAACTTCGCGTGAGTAAATGGTGAGGGGAAACAACTATAACGTGGTTAAAAACTCTGAAAAGTCCATTTTGCATAATAGATCTGCTTTAACATACTGCTGTCCGTTAGTGCCAGTGAGAAAAACATGGCTGTGGACACGCTCCAAAAATACCAACACGGCCAGAATAGTAGAAAACGTAATTCCATTCGTGAATCATATGCATACACATAATCTCTAATGTAATAGGATCCTAATGCGTTTAGATGGGAGTGATTTTCTAATGGCCTAATATGCAGAGAAACTTGTGGTGCGTCTGACAATAGCTGGTGCATTGCCTGTAGCGGGTCTATAAATAATAAGTCATCCCTCACGCTGATTTGTAAAGTGACATAAAATCCGCCAATAACGCCATCCTAAACCCAAAATAACCCAGAGCAACTGCTGAAATTGGGTTGCATTCCCGTTGTTCGAAGAATATCAACTTTTCCTTCAGACTCATTACGTTTTGTACTGTTGTAATTATTCTATCTGAGAACAAATGCGCTGAAATGGAGGAGCAGGCAGGCAAAGGAGATAATTACACGGAGTAAATGTGTTCTCAGTTATAGTAAACAAAGTGCACGATCATCAGTGTAAAATTGCATCATTTAAAAAAGTTGTTTGGTTGGTTATTAAACGTAAACAGGGGGAGAAGTGACAGTAAACACGGGTTGTCGTCACCGGGTTGATAACCTGGGTAAGAAATGTTAGAGCACAGCTATAACTAAAGCCAGTGTATGGGTTATTCTCATAGACTGTATACATAAATGTGCTAACACGCTAGCCGCCACATTCCAAATAGGAAGTGATCGTGGATGTGCTTCCGGCTCCATCGGAAAATTGCCACTCCTCTCGGTAATTGCTGCAGTGAACCTCGTCATTTTGGTCTTACAATGTTCATATTAACCCGCTCTGCATGACCCATGGTGTTTTTATTTTGCTACGTTGTCCGTGATTCAACATATAAACATTAATAACAGACAAATAAGGCGCCTTTTTTCTCTGAGGTCACTACCACTAGCGTTCGCAACAGGTTTAATTGGTTTAACAGGGAACGGGCGCTTAGCAACGCTGTCAACGGGAAGGGGTGTTACCTTCAATAGCCTCGCTTCCGGATTGGCTCTTTGGTTGCTATGATACTTGCCGTCGGAATTCCAAATGTGGGAACTTGGCTCAAATTCACCGCTATGACCGCTAGCCTCGATGAGCTTCATTTGACTGGAGCCGAACGGTATGGGTGACGTCACACTCACTTAGTCCACGTCTTTATACAGTCAGTGGTTATTCCTCATAAGGGCTGTGGGTGAGACCACAATTGCTGGATTTCAGATGACGTCACAGTAGTCTATAGGCCAATGATATCTAATACAGATGGGGGGCGGCTAAAATTTGTATTAAAATGCAGATTTGTGTTGTAATACAGCGAGATCTTGGGTACATTTTGGATATTTCATGCAAAGTACAATGTAATCAATAGGAAAAACTGGATCTTGCGCCCCATCTGGAAGTATAACATCGTCAAATTCTACAATCTGAAAACTACCAATAGGTGGGTGGCATCAGTGAGAGCCATGGGTTCAGCAACGTGCAGTAATTCTGGAGTAATATGGGAACAACCTTGTCGTCATGGTTTCAAAGCAGAAGAACCATGCTCAAATGTATAGGTAGTTTAGCAATTTATTAAGGTCAAAAGTCAAGAGAAGGAGGCTGAAGGTCTGGTTGGAGGGCACGTTTTGAAGAGCTTGTTTCGTGCCAGAGAAACACGGACAAGTTACCCATCAATCAACGCCATTTAAGTTACAGCATTTCATATGATGAACATGACAGAACTATGGAAAAATATGAGCCATTTACGCAATAATGTTAACCCTAGATTAAAATGACAAATGGCATCTGTGTGTAAATTGATGTTAGCTGTTACGGTGCACTCTGTAATGAAATGTTCCACACTATGGCATTACAATTATTTATTTCTAAAGAATCCAATGCGTTCTAGAAAATGTTTGTAGTGTGTAACAGAGTTTGCAGGTTTGATATGTAATAAGAAGGATATATACTTATATTAAACATTATATTACGCCAAATAAATGCAGTCTTTTGCTCACTGCGACCGTTTGATTGGAGTGTCCTACCCGAAACATTTCCAAAACTTTATAACCAAACTTTGAAATATTTATATAATTTAGAACCAAATTATTTCTGGCTGTTGCGTGTTAGTCGTTTCTAGAGACGTCATAGTTCTTCAAGTCTTTGTGAGGAATTCTGACAGTGAGGGAAAGAAACGTGTCCTTCAACTGTGTGACTCAAAGCTAACTGAGATTTCACATTGGAAATACAGACCATAATCATACATCTAAAGTTAGAAAAACAGTGTTAACCCAATGGTCAAAACTCAATTGGAGAACTGAAAGTGGAGTTGGCAAAGTCTTTTTTTCTTCTTATTTGCTTTTCTTGTCTGAATCGGGTGAGTCCGGCTTAACTTCTTGACCTCCAGCTAAACCCTCTATATCCTTGTCTTCTATGACTTACCCCCCTCCGCACACTCTCTCCCTCCCCCTGCCCCACTCTCTCTCTTTGGTCGATGGAAGTTGAAATGAATCTAACTTAATGAATATGATTATAGGCTCTTAAATAGGCGCAGTATCACTCACCCTTTTGGGCTTTATCTCGCTCCGCACATGGGCCCCGGACAACCAAACCTCTCTGCAAGATACTGATAGAAATGCCTAACTGCGGGCTTCTTTTCTGGTCTAAATTCCCCGGGATGGCTTGCTCTGTGTTTCAGCAGGGGAACATGCTGTGCCATTATGAGTTCTGTGTCTAAGTAGGGCGGTCTACTGGTGCTGGGGTGTTTTTACCGCAGATATCATTCTTCTAAACTTCTTTGGGGCAAAATTACACTATGAATAACATGTTTGGGACAAGATTTTTACAGTTTCCACACATCTTAATAACGTGGAAAAATAGTTCCTCACTTATCTTATGCATTCCAAATATGTTCCCATATTAGGCAAGGCAAGTTTATCTGTATAGCACAATTCATACACAAAGACATTAAAATCACAATACAACAAATCAAAACAGGCTTTTATTTTAAAGCTGATGAATGAAAATCCTCTCTTTATCAAACCTAATGTCATTGGTCTGGCCCATCAGCAGACATGAGACTCGGACTGTCTCAAAATTAACGTGAGAATTCATCTGTCTAACCAAAATAACAGGATTTATTCTACAAATTGCAGTTATCACGTAAAGGGGGAAAGAAACTCGGAAACTTCTTCTCAGTTGGGATATGCGTTTTTGGTTGGTTTATTGTGCTCTCCCACAGTGCAGGAAAAGTGCCAGACCTGCTTGAATATTATTTACAGTGAAAGTCCTTTTAAAAGTTCAACTTAGAGGCAAGACAAAAAAAAAAAAAGTCAAGAGTTTCAGAATAGACTTCCCCTTTAAGTGTCTCTCTCCTCTCAGCACAAGTTACCTCCACTGTAATCTGGATAACACTACCTGCATAAATACCCCCGTTTGCCCCTCCCACACACTGAAAATGTATTTATTATTTACACCATTTCACATACACCGGTTTCACTCAGTTTATTTCAAAATATAAACCACATCCAATGAATAATAATGTTAATCCTCATACATTATCAGCCCTTTTTGCAAAATAAACCACCATTTTAGGTCAAATCAAAATAATAATTTACCACAGCATTTTTACAACATTAAATCCAAAACAAAACAATAACAATGGGGAGTAGTGGGTTTTGATTAAGAGGCTACCCAGTTCATTTATAAGGCTGCAACAAGCTAATATTTCAAACTGAAAGCGGCGCTCACCAGTAGTCTATGGGACTAGGGGTTTATGGGTAAGGTCCATGGCCCAGCTCAGCTAGGGACGGGGGAAGTAACAAACAAGATGGAAAATTGTAAAACTAAAGTTATAATTTATTAAGAAGGAATGTTAAAGTAAAAACTAACAAAAAGGCTCTTAACAGAGTAGTTCAAGGTATAACTTAAAGTAATACAGCTAACAAAGCAAAAGTATACAAATCACAAAAATACAAACCAGTCTCAGAACTAAGTCGAAGGACCACTATTTACAAAGACACAAAAACAAAACTAAATGAGAGTCACAGAACAAAGGTGGCATGCTGTTCACTGACAGAACCCAGCAGCAAGGAGTGGCAGGGGGCGGGTCTTTTTAAGGTGTAGCAGCTGCAGGTGAAGGCCCAGGAGTGGCCAGGGTCTAGGGCCTCGCACCAATCAGCACACAGGGCCCAGGAGCCAATCAGGTGCCAATGCTCCAATCGCAAGAGAGGTCTGTCAGTTCAAAGCTTGCACACAGAAACGGGGATCAGCTGCAGGGACTTGACATCTATGGCTGTAGGAGGAGCTGGAGGCCTGGGGTCTGTACAGTTTTGGACCATGAGTGAACTGAACCTTAGACACCTTAGTTCCTTTTCTCACTCTGGTGTTGAACCATGACAGAGGTAGTTGTTACCACACGGTTCTCATCCAGCATTGTCTCTGACTGGATCAAACTGTCCCTGGAGATTGACTGTTTATGGTTCTCATTTCTCAAGTTTCTTTAAAAAGTTACAGGCAGTACCATTCACTTTCATTTTTTGTAACCCCTTTTTTAAGCTGCTTTTAAAATGTATACTATATGAAGTAAAAGTACTTTTTGTGAACTAAACAACAGGCCGTTTAACGTTACAAATATAATTTGAGTGTCAACGAAAAATATATAAATACATAAAGTTCTCAAAATCATAAGAGAATATAAACAGCATTCGTGATTAGGCCTGGGACGATTGAAATTTGATTAACAATTATATCACTATGATTATTAAAGTTACTGACCAGTTCCACTTTTATTTATATAGCGCATTTAAAACAACTTCAGCTGACCAAAGTGCTTTAGATTAAAGTCAACAAAAAACAGATAACACGATACATAGCAAAAGAACAATAAAACTGTCTAGCTAGTATTAAATGCCAGGGAGAAGAGGTGGGTTTTCAGTCTAGTCTTAAACTGCGTTCAAGACTCAGAGGATGACGACTTAAGTAAAAGTATTTAAGAACCTGTTTAAAAAAGTACTTTAAGAGTAAAATTATTATTTCACACAAGTGTTGTTCATCAGTTAAAGAGTAAATGTAGTGATATTGATTCAAAATTATACATATTTTGGTCAACAGTAACAATACGAATCAATTTCTTAACTTCACTCATGAATTTTATGTATATATTTTTGTTTGCTCAAATCCAAAGCTTAAACTTAAAACCTTTAGTCAGGATGTTACCACAAACATGGTAAAAATAACCCCTCAAATCATATAAAAAGTAATTTTTACTTTTCAGTCCAGTTCAAAAATGTAGTGGAGTAGAACGTACATACCTGCTCTCAAATGTAGTAATAAAAAGTAAAAATTATCCACTGTAAAATGTACTTAAGTAAAGTACAGCTACCTAAAAATTCTACTTAAGCACAGTACTTTACTGTACTTTACTACTTTTACTTTGTTACCTTCCACCACTGCTCTCAAACAAATATTGTCTACCTTTTTTACCGTGATAAACGATATTATTGTTTATCCCACGCCTATTCGTGATATCGAGCATAAACACTAATGGGAAAGTCTAAATGATTCAGAAACAATAGTGTGCAACATTCATAGGCATACGCCTCTTAATGTACGGGGAGTCACTGAGCGCCTTTGGGATCACACTCAGTCAGTCAGAGGACGTGCAAGTGCATTGTAGTGGAAGGTGAAAAACTAAGTGGAGTGTTCCTCAAAGGAGAACCGTACTCCCGTGTAAAGCCTTGCACGAGAAGAAGGCTAAGCTACCTTACGACGAAAACAATCCCTCTGCTCCCCCACCCTGAGTTAACCGATAAATAAACACAGGGACAGTTCAAGGTTAACATCTGAATCTGCGTTACGTCTCACAACACAAACATCATTGGTAGAGCAATCAGATCCACTGACCCAAAGATTGGTGGTGCGATTCCAGCTCCCACAGATGAATGCTGCGTCCGTACGTTACTTAACCCACCTCGCCCCCAGTGTCTGCGTACACTGGTGTATGAATGTGTGTGTGAATGGGTGAGTGGTTCCTTGATGCAAAGCGGTTTAAGTGCCTTGAAGGTGGAAAAGCGCTGCATAAAAATGTGACCATTTGCCATTTACGTGGTATGATCAGATCCATAATGAGAGAATGAGGCATCTTTTTCTTTCAAGAATTTCTGCAGCCTTACTGATTTGATTTGCCTGCGTTTTCGCTTGTATTACTTGAAGTTCATTACAAACAACACGTCCAGGCCACTATTTGAGTCATCGAGCACAAAGTCAACAGATGCCCAGTCATTAAAGGGCCCATATTACACTATTTTCTGATGTCTGTTATAATGTAGTTTCCTCGTCAAAAACATACTTGGAGTTGTGTTTTGTTTCATTCACATGTTTAACACACAAACCCTGCATATTTAGGCTGAGTTCTTCTCTCAAACAGAAAACACCCTGCTCCACCTTGTGACGTCATGTGGTAATACAGGAAATGCTCCACTGTGTTTTTAAACTCCATACACCTTCACTAGAATCATCTGGATAATGTCAGACCTGGAATTGCCAATCTCTACTGAACTAAAGATAAAACTACCACTTCATGACATCGCAAGGTGGAACATAGCATTTTGAGCTTTGGAGATGTAGACAGACTAATAATCAAGGATTACTCAAACATGTATGAAATGAATGAAACAAAACATAACTCCAAGTATATTTTTGGGGAGGTAACAGCATTCTTTTTGGCAATAGAAACAACTGGAAGAGGTCCCTATCCCACAGATCTCCACCAGGATGCACCCCTCGCTATTTTCGTTAGTTTAATATATTATAAACAAATTTATTACAGTTTTTAACTTCAAAAGATTGTACCCCCAATGCATTTATAAAAGTGTCCTAATTTGAAAATCTTTGCCAACATGTAGCCTATAATTGCGTATGTGTAATCCCTCAGTCGTCTAGGTCTGATCCATAGTAAAAGCCAAAGTTAAATCTGTCAACTGGACAAAAAGTTGTAGGAGTGAAAAACGTCTTCACTCCTACAACTTTTTGTCCAGTTGACAGGTTTAAGTTTGGCTTTTACTATAATTGTGTAAATACAAAAAACATTTTGCCATTTTGTCCGTGAATATGTTGCCGTAAGGCCTGTGTCTGGGTAAGATTAGGCACAAATCTGTAATGGTTGAGGTTAGGAAAAGGCTTTGGGCTTGTCTTTAGTGTAAAACAATGTCAATGTCAACTTTAGTAATGTAACATTGACAACAGCAGCCAGGAAACTCTGGAGTTTCGTGGTCTTTTGGCATAGCCACTGTTTATTTACTTTTAGGGACCTGTGGATGGAGGTTAGTCACGTGAGGGTCCTCTGGGTGGAGGTCTGCGGGTTGGGTCCTTTGGGCGGAGGTCTACAGCCAGATCCCTCTCAAGTTTAAAGCCATATTGTGGAACATTCCAGGCCAAGTATCTCCTTGAAACAAGCAAGTGACCCTTCACCAGAAAAGTTACAATACAGTGTGTAATCTTACTACAGAAAGTGTGCTCAAGCCGACCCAAAAGGATTTACACCTACATGAAGTGCCCCAGGCGTTGCTCTAGGGTCCCTGAAAGATCATTTCTCAAGAAAAGTGGATAAAACAAATGCACTTCTGCTGTTCTTAAGGGTCTGTGTGATGGAGCATGTTCAAGAGGACATATTTTGTGAAATCGACTTTTATGATCTATTAACCACTTTATGATGGTGCTCCCTCATTAATTAGAAAAAAAAACCAAAAACATAATGAACTTGAATATCGAGGCCCCTATCTTGTCATTCTTCGCAAACGGTGCTCAATTGATGCACTGTCCTCTAGGGGGAGCAAGACTGCGACGATACTGCCAGGAGTTACACAGCACAAGACTTGATCTAATAACAGGCTGTACAACAGACGTGTTTCACACTGAATAGGCTCTGCTCCACGTAGGAACAGCAGAAATAGGCACGAAAGAGAACATTGTTCATTCATTGGTCAATAATAAAATATTTTAGTGGTAATCTAATTTATATATAATTTATGCAAAATTTAATTACTTAACAATGGTGTTTTTTCTCACTTAATAAACAGTGGCTTCCACCTGGTGTTCATGGCCCTTTATATGTTTCCTCTGCTGTGTGTAAGTGGTCCAAAGCAGTCTCCATGCTGCAGATTCACAGCAAACTACAAGAGCAAACCTATGTGCACTGGACTTGTGAGATCTTTGGAGAAAAAACGTGATCCGCGAATGACACACAGGAATAACTTTGGCCAATGTTTTGTATTACATATTTTGCAGTGTACGTGCGTGTCTGCCACTGTAGCTCTCACTGACGCGCTCACACTCAACAGACAAGGTTTGTGCATGGGATTTGCAGTTCACTCATGTACATGAGGGATCTTTTGCCAGACTGGACTCCACTGTTATTCTGATTCTTATGCGACTAAAAGGAACACATTGGATTCAGGAGTGGTGCCAACGCTTGAGCATCTGCTGCTGTATTTGTGTGGCCTGATTTGGATCATCTGTTCATCACACTTTTGCACACATAGAAGGTGCAGGTGGTTACCTGCAGGTCTGCAGCTCATGGTGAGTATGTTTTATCCATGTGCTACTGTTGCACATGGATAAAACATACTCCCAATGGTGGCGCTGTAACACACAGTGTGTGGTGGATAGGTGCTCTGAGGGGCGTAATCTTGACCATGTTGTTTTGACATAATGGAGCCTATATTTGCACCAAAAATTAGCATTTGTGGATGGAAAATGTCTCTGCTTTTCTCTAGCCTGGATTCAGACCAAAGTTTGACTTGCATGTTTTGCTGCTGTGGCACTTTGACCAATCAGATTCAGATATTCAGCCTTTTCCCGATCGGGAGCCACTCCATATTGATAAATGCGTAGAACTCATTTCAAAGTGCTACACATATCAATCTGGCATTGGCCAGGTTATCAATACATGTTTGATTATTCTTACATCTTAATTCAAATGAGGATTTATGATATTTCAGAAGTAGACATATTGCTTAGTTCATTTGGAGCACAGAGGCCTTTCCCAGCCTGCTTGGCACACTATAAAAGGCCCTTTCCCAGTGTCTCCACACAGAGTTCAACTGGTGACATAATGTGTTAGAATTGGGCTGAGAATCATCACTCCATTATTCATATTCCTTGGCTCCTTCTCTGCCTCTGCAAGCTAGTTACAGGACGGTGCAATTGTGTGAGAGTGTGGATGGGTGGAACAAAGCTGGTAAAACTATGAAGATCACCACTTACAGCTTTAAAAGGTTTGGTTTTACAGTTTGGGGATGTGTTTTACAGCCTTTTACTATCCTCTACCAGGCAATTGAAGAGGAAGACTTCCAAACAAACCACTGTAATATGAGACTGAAAAGTTTCAGGTTAATGTTAAGGTCCACTTTGGTGTTTCTGTAGTGAAATGTTTGTTAGTAGCCTAGTTATTTGATTAATCTGATGTGGTCTGTCATGAGCAGCAGCCAATCACAGTGCAGCTGTCATTCAAGGGACAGCTCTGCAGATCATGGTTGGGAATCCCTGGATGCATGATTAGTCTGTTCTTTATGTATAGGTTGCTTTATAATAACACCATCTGCTCATATATTGTCAATATGATGCTTGCAAATAGATACTTCAACAAGGTGTATGAACTTCATTGTTTCAAATGTCAACAATTGATTTACTCCTGTCCACAAAGATAAAACCTCGGCCCCTGTTGGTGATTAAATGTCTTTGATGACCTTTTAATGGGCAATTAACTAAGCAACAACTGATAGAAAGTGTAATCACATCATTTATAAATAAAACAAATGAAAAATGGTGAAGGACATATCGTTGGAAATGCATCCTGGTAGAGGTCCTCTGGGTGGAGGTCTGCAGTCAGACTTTCTTGCTTATTCAAGGTTTACAACATAACTTTTTTGCTAGTAGGCTAACACCAGTTTAGATTAGCACTCTGAATTAAGTTAAGTACACATTATCAATCTCAAAAGGCTCTCTATAAATGGAACAACAGTTGATAGATCCAGTTGAGTAAAGACATCTCTCCTGTCCACAGATCTGTTTATTTACTGACCTGTATTTAACCAGAAATGCACATTGAGTAAATAATCAGGGCAAAGCGATAACATCTCCATGGAAACAAGCAGGTGTCAGATCCGCCCAACCGAAAAGTTACATGGTGCGTCTTAAAACACATGCAGTTAATATGATTAACTAAGATTCAGGAGCAGGACCACACCTTAACATCCTTCTGCTCCTCTTCAGTGAACCACAGCGCATCTCAGCCACAGCTCTAATTACCCAGAAGCCCTATTTATACAAGCCTATCCCGACAACACCTCCTGTGTCCGCTCTCTCGACCCCTCCTTGCCACCCCGTGTCTTTTGTTCAGTTTTCAGCCCGAAGACCTCACTATCTACAGAGAGAAGGGGGGTGGTCCTGAATCGGCTGGACTAACCGCCTGAGACAGGGCTCCCCATCCTCTACCCAGCCTCTACACCTATTCATATCATCTATAAATATCTTTGCCGTACACCATAGTTGCGGCATCGTCTTTGCAAGTGAAAGATCCATACAGAAACCTAAATGCAGATGGCCTAGTCCTGTCTCATGTGTCCTTCTTTAACACTGTGTACTTGTGTTGACATTTGTGCCTTTCCTCTCCCTCCTCCCGATCAATGCCCCCCTCCTGAACCCCAGCCTGTGTGTAATTACACCGCTGTCTGTGACATCTGAATGTTTAAAGGCTAAAACGGCACGTAGGCCCCGTGCATCTGAGCGCAGACGACCATCGCGCACAAAGGTCGCTCGCTGCCTTCCAATACTTCTCTCCCTCCTTTTCCTCCCCCTCTTTGTCTGCTTCTAGTCTTACATTCATGTATGGAGAGAAATGTAAAATGTCATAGCCTGCAGCGGTGATTATTGAGCAGATGACAGCAGGTGGAGCCAGTTGCAGTGTTGGGTCAAGTACGCACACAGGCAAAATAGTGTTTAAAAAGTTCAACTGCGGGGTTTATATGACAATATGTAGCCTAATTCAATATTTTGGTATGGTGTGGTATGCTTTTTATTCATACAGGGACAGTGCACAACAATACATTAACCAAGACAAAAGTCATAGGAAAGATGCTGGTGCCAGGTTATAGCATGATTGCTAATTTACACCTGTAGACCCAGAGCAGCTTGATGGAAATACTTTTGCAGAACACTCTTATGTAAATGCCAACTATTGCATAGACTTGGCTAGAAAAGCAATTTTAATGTAAAATATGAAACAATGTTAAGAGCAGGTTTAGCATTACAAATATACAAGTTTACTCAGTCGGAGCGCCCTAAGGTCAGAACTCGCAACGTTCAAGTGGGAAATAACCAATCTCCTTGGTGCCTGGACCGCACCATAGCATTAGATCAATATAGTTGTTTTTTACTGTGAAGTTTTTAAAAAGCTATATATTTTAAAAGTCTATTTTGCATAGCGTCTCGTAGGGATGGGTTTCATAACTTGAAAGATAAGCCCGATATTGATTCTCACACATACTAAGTTTAAAACACCATACGTCCACGGACTAACTGTCAGTGTGAGCTCATCGTAGGGTAGGACTGAGTAGAAACACATACAGTAATAGTGTATGTTCTGTTGTTGTCTGTTTACATTAGATAACGTTTTAGACTGTGGTTTGATATAGAAATGGATATTTGTAAAATGGTCACATTTTTATATAGCGCTTTTCCACATTCAAGGCACTTAAAGAGCTTTACATCAAGGAACCACTCACCCCTTGACACACACACTCATGTACCAGTGTACGCAGACACCGGGGGCGAGGGGAGGTTAAGTGTCTTGCCCAGTAACACATTACTAGCATTCATCTGTGGGAGCCAGAATCGCACCGCCAACCTGTGGGTCAGTGGATCTGATCGCTCAACCAGTGATGTTTCTGTCGAGAGCAGGATTTGGACGGCCAGTCTTTGGATCAGTGGACAAACACTCAACAAACTGAGCTGCTGTTGCCCGATATTGTAGAAATGGTGCATGATGCAAAAAACCCCCAAAAAACAAAAACTGTCCAACTTTTAATGGAGCATTTCTGAGTGCTCAGAGAAGAGGACTTTCATTTTTGTTTAATCCATAAATACAAACTAAAAATACAACATATGTTTTTGATGAGAGGACCGTATCTTGAAGTATGCAGGCCTGCTAACAAACTGCAAAACAAGAGAGACCATTAAAAGTTTTTTTTGCCTTCTTGAAATAATCTGCTATCCCGTCTCTCCACTGGCCCGCCCCCCCTCCACTTCTCGTGCTCGCTATAGACTTTACAGGGCTGAACGCTGATGACAGTTGGGGCAGAGGGAGCCAGGCCAAGTGCAAACACAGGGATGAAGAGGAGTGGAAGAGGAGGGATCAAGGAGGGGGACAGGGGTGGGCACAGATTTGCAAACAAATTTAATAACTCGACCTAGAATGGAATCACTTTGCCTGCTTCAGAATGGCCTCCCCGAAAGAGCGTGCAAGGCAGGAGTGAGGAAGAAAGAGAGAGAGAGAGAGGCGTGGGGGAGGGAGGAGAGATGGTGTGTTAAAGGACTAGAGGAAATTTGAAGTGTCACATTAATTTTAGTTATGAAGGTGTATATATGGGTATGAGAGGAGATAGTGAAACAGGGAATAAATAGTAGCAATACACGATGATGGTATCTTGAGGGGGCTATGTACCTTGCCATGTTTTAGTACTTAGAAGTTGGAACGAGTAGTAGTGAGCTAAAATGCATTATGTACTCATCTCTATTCTGGCAAAATATATCTCACGGTAGTTTTGACCTTCATCTCAAAACAAAGAGATTCTGAATGGATTCAACTTTTCCCTTTCACTTTTTAGGTAGCCTGTATAATCCCTCAGTCTTCCAGGTATGATCCATAGTAAAAGAAAAATTCAAATCTGTCAACTGAACAAAAAGTTGTAACGTATAAGAATGAAAATGTACCACCATCGTTGTGAGAGCAGCTCGGGACCCCAGTCTGCTGTACATCTCCATCTCAAAGCCACTAACCACTCCTTTGAAGATAGTGAGGTACAGATCTTAGCCAAAGAAAAGAAATGGTTTGAGAGGGGAGTTAAAGAGGCAATTTTTGTTAGGAAAGACAATCCATCTTTGAACAGGAATGGGGGGCTTAGACATCATCTATCTTCTATTTATAACTCCATCCTCCTTCTATTTATAACTCCATCCAAGGAAAACAACAGTGATAGCCCATATGCTAATAGGTGTGAGAGAACCTATTAGGGGCCTGAATGATTATGCTAAATAGGATTCAGGGATAGTTCACACTTGGGTAGTTGGTTAGCTCCTCCCTTCAGATAGATATTAGACAATGTCCTCCAGCAATCTGACCAGAACTGAAGAAGCTTGGATGAGCAGCGGAACGTCTTCACTCTAAAGCTTTTGTCTAGTTGAGTTAAATTTTTCTTTTGCAATTTTACTCTGCCATCTTCACAGCATTTAGTTTTTAGTTATTAAAAAAAAAGTAATTAAAAATAAATTCATGCCTCATTTTTTTTTAAAATTATTATTCATATTAAGATAATTATCTGCGTTTTATAAACACGTATTCACTTTTTATCTTTGCTATCCTGTGTTGCAGTTAGGCTATTTTGTTTGTTCAATTGGATTTTGTAGTAGTTTGTGTACATCCTCTCAATTTTCTTCTTTTAAAACTTCCGGACAATTTTCACAACGCACAACAACTAGCATGCCAACGCACACTTCCTGATTACCGGACAACAAAACGCCTTCTAATTTCACGCGGACAGTACGCGGTGCACAACGTTCAATCGTATAAACGTGTTGCCGTGTTGCGTTCGTATACATAAAGCAGACACGCCGCTGTCTTCAATTTCGTCTCCAGATGGCAACAGACATCGGCCAAACTTTACACTATTAAATTAGGATTTTTAAATTGCAAAATACTGTTCTTCTTCTGTTCCCAATACCCTTTGCGCAGTTTATTATAGCTGTATTTAATGTAGCATGATTACAGCCATAGGGACACAGCAGTGGGTCCTTGAATTCAAACAAGTCTGACAAGAACACGGAAATTAACCACCAAGGGCATATTTTGTATTCCCACCACATTTTTTCTACACCAGCTCCGCCCCAGTTATGTAAGAATAGGCCACAATGATCTTAGGTTTATGTGCCCCAGGTGTGTGTGTGCAAGCCTGCTTCATGGCACCGTAGACCTATTTGTAATGCACTTAGCCACACACGCTCCCTTTGTGCATAAAAACAGCTTCTAAAAATATAATTAAACCGCCAGCTGTACCTTTTAGTTGTACAGTATTGTGTCTTTTTTTTTGTTCAATTGCTTTTGCCAGATGAGAGAAAAATGCCACCCGCTGCCATATTGGTTCTAGTTGGTTACGTAAACAAACTCCAAAAGAAACATGTAATTAAAGCCGCAAGCAGGAATACAGGCCCTCGCCCGAGCATGCGCCGCCCTCCCTTGCAAACACCCCTGCCTTGCCATAGCCCCTACAGCGTAACCGTGTAAAGTTATTCCTTTGAAGAACACTTATTATGCTTTTTGTGAGGCATTTAATATTAAACTATAACTGAACTGCCCAGAAACATGCTGTGGTCCAGGTGCTCATCAAAAAGCCCAATCCAAATATTATTTCTATCTTTAGACCCGTCTCAAAGTTGCCCCTTGTTGTCTAAGGTTTTAGATAAGGTTGAATATGGCCAACTGCAGGCTTATCTTAATCCTAACAAAACTGGTAAAAAATTCCAATCTGGTTTTAAATCCCAGCACAGGACCGAAACAGCTCTTTTAAAAACCTGACCTGACCTGACCTGATTTTAACTGTTGACTTTGGGAAATCCGCAGTTCTTTTGCTTTAAGACTTATCAGCTGCCTTCAACACGGTGGATCACAGCATCCTTCAGATCCAGTTTAAGACTAGACTGAAAACCCACCTCTTCTCCCTGGCATTTAATACTAGCTAGACAGGATATCTTGGTGTTTTATTGTTCTTTGCCTGTGTATCGTATTATCTGTATATTTGTTTTTTGTAGACTTTTATGTGAAGCACTTTGGTCAGCTGAGGTTTTTTTTAAATGTAATATACAAATAAAATTGAATAAAATTGAATTGAACAACATAACCCTCACAAGTAAATACAGAGCAGTGGGTGGAGAAAGGAGGTAGACGAAAACAGACATTTTCAGGTCACTCAAGCCTCAAATACAGTTCGATACAGGACTACTCAAACACATGAATCAACTGAAAACTGAGAACTTTGAGGAAGCTAATGCCGAGGGAACACCATTAACACCTCTTAAAAGCCAATTTTACACAATATGTCCCCTTTAAACCTTTTTAAAAATCTTGCTAGTTTTCGCTCTTTCGACTTTACCTTTATTTACTCCTCAGGAAGCGCTCCTCTTGTCTTATCAATCTTGCTCTTGTTACATTCTGCACTACCTTTGCGTTCTTACGTCAATAATAAGCCAGAATTTGGTTAGTAGTGCACGGCTGGGAGTAATCCAACCCGGGGAGAAGCACCCACATGCGTCTTAAACTGTTCAGTCAGCACGAGCGCTACACAACACAGAGATACAAATAGAGCAGCAAATGACTTTTTTTCTTTTTCTTTTGCAACTTTCTTGCATGTCGACACACCTCAGACAAGCTCATCTCCCCAACGGCAGTTAAGTTTCATTACACCGGCTCCGGAGCATCGGTTGGACTTCTTGTACATTTGATTATTCGGTTGCTAAGTAACTATTTTCTTCTCGCAGTCAGCTGGAGTCGGGAGAAACACCTTAAGGCAACACTTCGTTTCTCAAACACAATTTTGACTCAGTGTGCTTTGTAATTTAGTCAAATATGAATTAGTCACGTTAAACAAAATAGCATATTAGCATAATTCACTATTTTGACACTTAAACAAAGAAGGGAAAGTACAAAAGAAATATATGTGGGATGTGTAGAACCAAAGGAATTATTGAGAAGAAACTTAAATGTGTACTCCCCATTAAAAAAAAAGTAAAAAGCAGGAAAAGTGTTTCTACCAAGTCTGGATCTGCTTCTATAGAAGGACAAGGAGGTTTCAGTAGTTCTGGGTAGGTGTCATATTGAGAGCAAAGAAGGCCAGCAGTGCATTGCATGAGGCTATTGAGACATGAGACAAGAAAAGTTCTTCATTTTGGTCATTAGGGGGTATTTTTACTTCTATGGGGTATAAACTGCTATTAGCATTTTCAAAACAATAAAGGATAACACGGTGATCGAAATATGTTATGTTCGCGAACAGCGTATTAACATGTTTTATAAGTTTCATTTTTGGCGCTCTGAGCATCCCCTCCCTTTGCTCTCCATGCTAAGTCACTCCCCCTTCAGAGCGGCCTCACAACACAATCAGCGCGTATCCCGCTAATGAAACTACTGCACATCTCATCAGGTTTGTCCAGTTGTTCTGTACAGTTTTGTATCACACTTCTGTATATTTATGCAGAATTGTCATGTGGGAGCATGGGTGACGTAGGCTTGTGGGCGGAGCATTGGACAGAATCAGATAGCTAACTATAATGAGGGTTCGAATAGGGCCTAGGAGAGATCGCTAAATTACTGAAACATGCACAGATGACACTGAAAACCTCTTCAGGTATGTTTTTGATGAGAGAACAACTTTACAACATGTTATTTTTTTTTAAGCTAAAAGAACCTTCAAAAAACAACAACAATTTTGCATCATACCCTCTCTTTAATGGAGAAATTCTGCGATATTAAGATGCTTATGTTCTTACAAAGAATCAGACTAAGTTAAGATCTGGTGTCCCATCTTTTATCACAGTTTGAGAACCACTGCCTTAAAATGCATCAACTAATTATGACCATATATGTTTTGCCTCAAAGGTTAAAATGCGCAAGAATCGGGACAATTTAGCAGTTTTGCGCATTGTTACTTCCTGGTTTGCGGACGATAAAAACACTTTATACGAGTTTATTATCTTGATTTACGCTGACCCGATCCATACACAGACGCACGAGGCAGGCTATCCACGATGAACAGTCGAGGAGCCGTACGACGAGACGGGAGCAAGCTGTTCGCTTCCTCCATACGCCCGTTTGTTCTGGAGAGCCATTCATCATTCCCGATCATCTGCTCTCATCTGTTTATGAAGAACATCTGGTCCTCTGCCTGTCGGAGCCACGCATGAGAGAACGCGCTCACACATGCTAAAGCCACAGAGGCCAAACGCTGCCAGGTACGCACGCCACCTGCTGGAGATCGCCAAAGTGCGCGGGCGTCAGCTGCTGTCTCCGGGTCAAAGGTCAACTTCTCTTTATGCAAAAATGGCAGGACTGCGTGTTCCTGTGTAAGTCCACAGAACAGCTGAATTGTTAATTGTTAGCATTTAGCAGCGGTGCAAAGTCAGTTCTCACTTTCTCAACGCATTCCGAACGTCCTAATTATTTCCAGCAATGACATCGGAGTGAATAATAGCAGTGTTAAGAACAACTAGCATGCAAACAGCGCACCAGCTATTCGTCCTGGTTCGTGGATGATAAAAACAACAGTCAAGTGGCAATTTGTGAACAACAGGAAGCCCTCTCATCAATGCGTATCATATCATGCAGGGAACACCTTTTTACATTTTAAATAAACATAAAAAATAAAGATGGTGTCATATACTTTTTTGTAAATAACTATTGTGTAAATTAGATGAGGTTTAGCCCTTGTTTACGTTATGTTTATCGTCATTAAGTTTATCATATGACCATGTCCAACCAGGAAGTCAAATCAACCTCATCAAAATTGGTAAACTAGGGAAAACTTCGACACCCGTGGATCATTATGTTATTCATATTTATATTCATCTAAAGCGAAACAAACTGCGGTGTCCAGTGGGAGCTGACGTAGCGGTAAACGTCATCACAACTAAGAGCCGGCGCCTCCGATGTATAGCTGCAGAACACGCTAGCGAGTGACGTTTTTTTTCATTTGTGCCAAAATGACTACGCAACGCTTCCAAATCCTGCGCGTATCGCCTCTTAAGAAAATAAAATTGGAGAACAAAGTCAATACAAAGCGGTGGCCGCATGTCGTGACGGTGAAAATGGGGGTTGATCGGCGACATGGCGTCTTGAAATGTTTAGTTTTCAAAATAAACATATCTGTATTTGACACTTACTTGCCACAATACTTTTATATTTATATACTTTTATATTCCTCTGTAGAAGACATTTTACTATGTATACGTTGCATGTACCAGGCGTTACCATGCATACAGTACATACATTCGAAACGACCCTGATCCTTTCAACACCGTGTACAAAAATGGTACCTTTCCTCTCACTGTTCACGTCTCCGCACAATGTGAGTTTGATCAAGTGTGTGTCTTTGCATAAACACTTTTCAATCTCTCCCTAACCCTTTCCCACACGCGCAGACTACCAACCAATTTATTATAAGGATTACAAAGCTGCACCGCGCTTGCTTGCGTATCGACCTATCCACGCAACACAAAACAACACATAAGCGACTGGACCCTAAGGTTAGGATGGTGGTAGGAATAAAAGGCGACAGTTGGAGAGAGAGAGAAAGAGGAGAATCCGGAGGGCCAGGGGAACGGGGTAAGTAGGAAAGCCAATCTGTGAGCTGATGGGGCTCCTCAGCGCAGCGGCGAAATCAATTTGACTGGTGCTGCTCCCGCTCTGAATGAGAGGCGGCCATGATGGAACGAAAGCGCGGACAGGGGAAGAGGGAGGGACGGAGAGGGACAGTAGAGGAGAGAAGTGGCGGAGTCAATAACACCGTGGCAATAAAGCAGAGTGGAATGGACAGAAGGAATGAGAAAGAGGAGCAGAGCGGGTCAGTGTGGGGACAGACCCGTGAGAGCTGCTGTGGGTTTGAGCTCTGAAAGTCACTGAATAAGGGCAACTTTGAAGAACGTAGGATGTAGAGAGTGAATGGAAACGGTCTCTTTGAGGTAACAGATGCAGTAACGAAGTTGGGGTTTATTTCCGAAGGCCGGCGCTGTCGGTTTACACATCATGGGTCGAGCAGACAGACCCACTGACCCACAGATTGGCAGCGCATTTCCAGCTCCCACAGATGAATGCGGTCATTGTGTCCTCGGGCAAGACGTTTAACCCACCTCGCCCCCAGCGTCTGCGTACACTGGTGTGTGAACGTGTGTGTGAATGGGTGAGTGGTTCCTTGATGTAAAGCGCTTTGAGTGTCTTGAAGGTGGAAAAGCGCTGTATAAAAATGTGACCACCAGTTTTGTTATTGTTTAGTCTTGAGATATTATAGAAGCACTATGTAACTTTTTTGTGGGAGTCTGGTGCTTTTTCACCATGGAGATGTTATTTCTTTAGCTGGAATGTTTCACTGTATGGCATTAATCTCGCCTGTTTTGCATTTTCAATTACAGAAAAGATATACGTGGTTACTACTGCCTGGAGGTGTCCCCTGCTTGTCCCCTTGTAAATGGTTAAGTTGTAGCCGGCGCTCTTACTGTTATATTTAAAGGTATTACAATCACAAGTCGAGGTTGCTAGTCCCTAAACCTGAAGATAGATAACACAAGTTTTCTCGAGCCATGAGAGGCTCATTCTGCTTTCTGATTGGATAATCGTCTTGAGAAGCAAAAAAGAAAACAAACAAACAAACAAAATAAAAATAACAAAAAAAACATTTTAAGAATAAATCAGCATATATTTGATCTGAACATGTTTACTTCATATCTCAGAACACAGATTTTTCACAGAAATTTAAAATCAAAATCTCACATACAGTGGAAAATACATTCATACTAGTATCAGGATGTGCAGTAATATCTGGTATAAATATACTATATGGCCAGTTTAGAGGGAATGTGCAGCCCTAGAGACAAGCAGATGGGACTGTCCACCAGAAGACGTATTACCAAGTGTGGCACAGCTGTGAACTATCTTTAATATAGCTTTTTTTTTTTTAATCTTTACACTGGTTTGTGATGTACAGATATTCAAGTATGGGTCTTTTGTTCAATAAATTGCTTTCTTGAGGTGAAGACACAATATGCTAATTTGTGTTATACTTTGCCCTTCTTTTCTTAAATATAATGGATTTGCAGCAGCAGCACTCGTGCTAATTAGCTGTATAGCGTATTAGCTAATTGCCAGTAGCGGGACAGGGACGTATCTCGCCGCACACTCAACAGGTGTCAGTGTGCTGGCCGTGTGCCCTTCACTGCTTAAATTGCCTTCTACTTAAATAGCTATATGTTATGTTGTATAGGGGAAACGCACGGCTACCAGGAAGCACTGCTCTCTCTGATTAGTCATTCTTTAAGCCCTCTGCTGTGTCATTTTGATCCAACTTCTATCAAATGGTGCAGGAGATAAGGGAAGGCTGCATGCAGAACTTTAGTTAAACTCTCTGCCTTGGAGCTCATATTGCTTATACTATACAAAAATATGTGATATATGGCCTTGTCTGTATCTGTTGGGGCACACTTAAAGGGCCCATATTACGTTATTTTCTGATCTATGTTATAATGTTGTTTCCTCATCAAAACCATACCCGTGGTTTTGGTTTTGTTGTGCTCCACTGTGTTTTTAAACTCCATATACCTTCTCTAGAAGTATTTGGAACTGCCCATCTCTACTGAGCAAAAGGTAAAAAGTAGCCATTTACTCGAAAACAGCCACTACATGACATCACAAGGTGGAACAGAGCCTTTTGAGCTTTGTAGATGTAGACAGACTAATAACAAAGAATTACTCAAAAATGTGTGCATGAAACAAAACGCAACTCCCTGTTTTTGAGCAGCTAACAACATTCTAACAGGGCTTAAAGTTCACAAGAGTCAATTTTGCATAATATAGGACCTTTAAAGGGCAGTACCATTTTTTCCGTGTATTTGAGCAAAATCTGTCTTGCCCCAGTACATCTGTATTGCATAAGGTCATAAGTTTTCTGTGTACTGTCTGCATCTAATTATAAAGTGTTTTATTGTCAGAGAATCAGGATGTGCCCAGTTAGCATGCTAGCTGCAAGCTTTACTGTGACGACAAAACTCCGACCTGGCCTCTGGAAGTTGTGAAAAGCGCTTATAAACTCAGCGCGGTGAATATTTAGGATGTTCGGAATGCATGAGGTAAGCGAACGGTTTAAACTGAACTAGTTCTGTTTTTCCACATTTTTAAGACAGCAAAAATCAGGTACGGCGTCTTTAACCACGCAGGAGTCTGACTGATATAGAGTTCTGCACGTTATTGATCTGGGATCGCAAGTGATCGATTCAAGTTCCGAGGAAAACACTGCATCTTCCCCATCCCATATTTCCGTGTCCCTATGTTCCTTTTGGACAATTTGGCACTTCACCTTTGACCTCCGCCCGAACCACAGTGCTACCTCATGATGGGTCTGACCTATGCCCTTCTTCTGGCTTCTTGTGAGTTTGTGAACTTACAAATATCATGACAGTTCATATTGTTGCTGTGAAAGGTCAGTCAATAACAGAAACACAGACATTATTCTGGGGCAGAAGTTGAAAGAAAATTCTTGATCGACTAAAGACCTGATCAATTAATCGACTAAAAGGGGGCGTGGCAAAAGCTCTCAAAACTAGTACGCATCTCTCTTTCGGCTCTTTTACGGGATCTGAATCTTTTGGATCCGTTCATTTCAAAGAGCCGTTCAAAAGACTGGCTCTTTTAATATTTATTTATATGACAGAAGCCAATGTGAGAACTTATTTAACTACAAACTAATCAGAGAGAAACAACCAAGGCTTAAATCTGTTTACATGGTTTGACCTGAGAGTGGGAGTGTGTTTACCCTTTCAAATTATGAATGATAAACAGTAACAATAAACAAAAAAAAACTAGAAAGGAAAAGATTTGGTTCCTTTAAAAAATGAGATTCAGTTCTAACCGTTCACTTAAAGGAATCGTTCAAAAGAGTCGACTCGTTCCCAAACATGACGTCACTAATTTCTATTTATCTGACCCAAACTGCACTCACAAGAGTTCACCTGCAGGGGGAGTGATATAAAGACGGTGGATGAAGTACTCGATCTGTACTCTATACAGAGGTAAAAAAAAATTGTAAAAGTAAAAAAGTAAAAGTATCACATGAGAAAATCTACTTAAGTAAAAGTATTAAAGAACCCATTTAAAAATGTACTTAAAGAGTAAAAAGTAAAAGTATTTCACACAAATGTTGTCGTTTGTTAAAATGTTAAATGGAGTAATATTGATTAAAAATGATACATATTTTGGTCAACAGTAACAATACAAATCCATTTCTTCATTTTTCTTATGAATTTGTGTATTTATTTTTGTTTGCTCAAAGCCGAAGCTTGAACTCGAAAACATTAGTCAGGATGTTACCACAAACATGGTAAAAAATAACCCCTCAAATCATATGAAAAATACTTTTTACTTTTCAGTCCTGTCCAAAAATGTAGTAGAAAGTACAGATACCTGCTCTCAAATGTAGCGAAGTAAAAGTAAAAAGTACCCGCTGTAAAATGAATTTAAGAAAAGTACAGAAACTTAAAAATTCTACTTAAGTACAGTACTTTACTATTTTTACTTTGTTACCTTCCACCACTGATAAAGACTAATTAAACTTGTGAATTATGAGTTTAATCGACCAGAAATACCACATCTTCAGCTAACTTACTCACTAACTTCTCCTTTCTTCTGCTGTCCCATATAAACCCTTATAATCTAGATAAAATTATTCATCGATTAACACGAATTTTGGACCGATTAATCGACAAAACGACCACAGTCCTACTTTACACATTACGTTTTATTTCAGAGCGTCAGAGCCGTGATGCGTAGTCCGCGCTTTAGTACAGTAAGTAAACCGTTTAATATGTTGCTCCGACCGCTCCCCTTACGGTAGCGCGCAGTCTGCTACCTCCAGAATGGAACTCCTTATTTTCTCATTGGCGCTGACAACCTGAGCCAAGAGGCAGCTATTTTTAAAAAGGAGTGGGTGAGCGCGCGAGTTAATGAACACACACACACATACACACGTACGCGCCGCTACAGTAGAAGTGCAAGCAAACATTCATTTACATACAAAACAGAGGCTGGCGTTCACCTACAAACTCAGCTCACATTATCTGAAGCACCTTCGGCATCGGCAGGAAGAATACGTGTATAGCCAACGGGACCATTAGCGTTTTTCGCAATCAGAAGTGGGGATGTAGGTTATATTTTTGAATTGACGTTCCACGGTGTAACGTTCACCATATTTCACAAGCTCATCATTCTTTGTGACATTATCATCCCCGTAGACTGTACAAAGAAGTGGACTAAGTGAGCGTGACGTCGCCCGTAGCGTTCGGTTCCAGTCAAATGAAGCTCATCGAGGGGAAATGCAAACAAATATTGCATTAAAATAAAACAAAAAAACAGAACAGTCCAAATGAAACTTGTTTTAGTCACTCCCCCCCCCCCCGTTATTTTTCTTCCCTTAAATTTTAATTAAATTGTGATTAAATCGTTCAGATTCTGCAATGGTCACCTTGGATTTTGAAATTGATCTTTTGTGTGGAAGTCAAAGGATCGGACTTTAGCATAAAATGTCTTCTATAAACCAAACGTACATCACGGACTTTTACACCTCCCGTCACCGTAGTGTTCGTCTCTACTCAAACAACTTTTCGACAGTGTTAAAAACTGCCTATAGAGCGTGTTCCAGCCTGAAACGAGCAGGCTTTAAATCATTCCTGATCTAATGCAGGGGAAGATGTTAGCGCAGCTGTTGTAGCACATTAGGAGGCTAACAAACACACACACACACATACACACACAAACACACACAAACAAACATGCACACACAAACACACACACACAAGCCTGTTATAGAGCCTATGTTGATAGCAGATCACTTTCTAGCACATATCCTCAGGCCTATCTGTGTCAATACGTCTCCTCTTCCTCTGTAATGTACCGTCTTTGTTCTCCCGTCAGCACCTTCCTCTATTCCTCTGCAGTATTTGTTTCTCTTTACGCGTTTTGTCAGGTGCCCTGCCTCCGTCTCTCTCATCTTTTGTACAGCGCTGTATCGGATCTGATTATCTTAATATGGTTTAAATAGGCTTCTAGGAACACGAGGTTTTGGATGAGAAGTGGCAATATCACGCAAGCTGTACTATTGAGGTGTGTGTGTGAAATTAAAGGATACTCAGCTGATTCTGAACGCACACGTCAATTGAATGAATGATTGATTCACATTAAACTGGAGCAATTTCTCCTGGAGTAGCAAACAGGACAGCACAAGCGTGGAGTTTTTAAGTCTCGTCTTATGTATTATACCGTACAGCTCGAGGTGACTGATGGTGGCCCCATTCCTGTCCAGTCAGTATCCATAGCCAGTGTTGTTGATGATTCGGCTGAGGGGGTTCAGACCTATGCAGAACAGCAGTGGGGAAAGTTCGTCTCCTTGGTATATGCCACATTTGATGGTCACTTGTGCAAGTGACTTGCCATTGGCCTCAAGGGGGGGTTTCCACAACCTCACTGAGTTTGCAGTGAAGGCTCTTAGAGTCCTGTTGATGTTGTACAGCTCCAGGCATTCAGCGATCCGTGTGTGGCATTGAGTCGTAGGCTTTCTTGTAATCAATCCAGGCAGTGCACAGGTTGGTCTGGTGGGTTCTGCAGTCTCGGGTGACTGTTCAGTCTACCAGGAGCTGGTGTTTGGCTCCCCTGGTGTCTTTGCCGATGCCCTTCTGTTCTGTGCTCATGTATTGATTGGCCCCCCTGTGTCTTTGCCGATGCCTATCTGTTCTGTGCTCATGTATTGATAAATTATATCCAGGTATCAAGCATACATCACTACAGAACCATACATTTGTATTTGACATGAAAAACACAAAAAAATGTGTGGGCTGTAGCGCCCGTGACAGTTGCCCCAGCAACAGCTTGGGTCCATACGTCTGCGAGCGCGTCGAGCCATGACATCACCAGTGATGATGACATCATCACGGTTGCCCAGGTTTGGAAAACTTTATTTCAAACACAATGGCACAGACGCACAGGCAGTCGGGAACACACTTAATCTGTTGTACAGCGCACATTCAACAAACCACTCACCAAGTAAATCTAACTGTAAGTACTAAGCAGCCATCTTGAAACTGCTGACATGGAATTACCTTCTATAAGTAGTGGAGTAGTCCAGGCCCTGTCCTTTTGAATGGTGAGGCCTAATTAGTGGCTCCACCTGACATCAGTGTAACATAGAACTATCAACCAGCGGGTCAAAGGCATTAGTTATTGTTGCAGAAGGCCACATTTGTATTCCAGCTCTAAATGTAAAGCAATTAAGCAGATTAAAGTCTTTCAGCGGTCACTACAGCTAATGATCCCGTGCTTACACAACCGTGGCCCTGTGAATTACGACTGGTGCCACGGTCATAATAAAGTGAGGATATGGA
The DNA here is from genome assembly GCA_000787095.1 of Periophthalmodon schlosseri. Classification (NCBI taxonomy): domain Eukaryota; kingdom Metazoa; phylum Chordata; class Actinopteri; order Gobiiformes; family Gobiidae; genus Periophthalmodon; species Periophthalmodon schlosseri. The sequence continues at coordinate 140,007 of KN481114.1, forward strand.
TTGTTGATGGGAGGAAGGCAAACATTCAATTCATGGCATGTAGCCACCTAATAAAAAGCTTAATGATTTATTATGAAACAGACATTTTAGAGCTATTTTAACCATGTTATCATCAAAATTACATCCTGCATACTCGGAAACTCACAATATTCACTGGACTGAAGTTCATATCCAAGTTGTCAGCCCTAAAGGCATACATATATATATATATATATTACATAAGGCAATTTATAAGATATCTTAATCAGACTTCCAATCCAACAGTCATGGAAACATGCAGGCCCCAGTGTGGTGGGGCACGATCTTGCTGTAAAATGCTGGTTATCAGACTTCAATCCAACAGTCATGGAAACATTTGAACATGCAGGCCCCAGTGTGGTGGGGCACGATCTTGCTGTAAAATGCTGGTTGGTTGAAGATCCTGCAGTTGTGGTGCCACATCTTCAGTCAAAAGATTAAGGTAATAATGACCAAAAATGCAATGTGATTAAAAACTTTTAAAACCACTGAGTACTATAGAACAAATCGAATGAATATATTTTATCAGCTGCCTTTGTAATTAAATTTTAAAATTGTAAAGAGACTTTGTGGACACCCTGTATAATACTGTAGATCTATGGTAGAGATGCATAATCGGAAGTACATTTCTCACTCATTTTTTCCATAGACATTATATAATTATATTAAAGTTTGAAAGCTTGCTCAAGGCTAATCAGCTTTGTGGTAACTAATGACCACAAGACCTTCACCGAATCTTGCGTTTTAAATGTGTGTGTTTAAATGTATTTTTTTGGTGTTATTAATTACCACGTAGCTGGTCAGCCTTCGCGATGCCTTTGAATTCTTTATTTTAAAATATTTCAAAAAGTCTATGGAAAAAAATGAATGGAAAATTTACTTCTGGAGCCAGAGCAAACTTCAAAGTGGGCGGGACTGTTGAGCTCCATTGGTTAAAAGCTGAGGATATGTCACGAATAAGCCTGTCACGATAAATACTATATTGACTTATCGTTCAATATATGAAAGCTGGAACAATATATTTTTGGGGTCAGTATTTATTGTGTGTACTTTTTTTTGTTGAAGAATAAAAAATAAAAACATTAAAATAAAACATTGGATTGGGACAACATGCTATATACTCA